>JAAAKE020115051.1:0-16139 GCA_010014785.2 Anisolabis maritima | reverse complement strand
GGTGTGGGAGGGGGGGGGGGATGATAGAAAGAGAATGTAATAAATTTTTTTCCTGTAATAGATAAGATACTTAAAAAAAAAATATCCAATATTCATAGTTAAATATGAATTATGTAAAAAATGGAAATTCCGAATGGCATGGGATTTTACTAAAAAAACTCTAACAACTCATCAACTTTTGGTAACAATCGATCTATAAGAAAATATAAATCTTGAACTATTAATTTAACCTTTGGAGCAGAGTTAGAGGTCTCGCTTCACTTACTATAGATCCGTGGTTCGTTTCCCATTCTAATCGACAAAAATTTATTTAAATTATTCGCTACCAATTAATATAAATAAATAAGAACCGAGACTAAGCTGAAAAAAAAAACTAGCGTAATAATACTTCAATACAAAAGTTTTCTATTACTCTTTAAAAGATCCAGAAGAATTTAAAATTAAAAAAAAAAAAAATTAGATTCCTTCCTTATTTATTTAAATTAATTGGTAGCCAATATAAAGAAATTTTTTGCTGCTCAGGATGGGAAGCGAACCTTTGATCTTTGCCACGTGACGCCAGACCTCTAACTCTGTACCAAGGGGCAAGGCTAAAAAATAATTGTTCAAAATGATTAATAGAATGCTTTTGTATTATTTCGCTAAAGGTTATAATTAAGAACTGTGGTATTCAACCTTTTTTCTTTTCTCGTATACGTATAATAAGGAAAGTATTGTAATACCATTTTTATTTGAATCATGTCTATGTATGTATGTATGTTCGTTAACACCATAACACTTTAATGTAAATCAACCAAATTTTACAGCAATATTATAGATCTCAATGGGCTATTTACCGGAACAGGAAATAATACTTTTTCTTAAAATAAATGATAAATTAAAATTGATTTCATTAAGAGGAGTTAAAGACAGATATATTTTAGATATTAATATATATACTATGTACTTTCGTATTCAAGAAAATCGAGGGGAAGCCACTTCCGGTTTCTCACAATTTCTCACAATCATAATTGAAATGAATTATTTATATTGTTATATCGAGAGCCTTTAAGATCAGGACGAATTAACCAGTAGATAAATAAATAATAATTAAAACAAGGGCGCTAATGAACCCAATAAGGAGTGTTGGGACTAGTTTTTTAGACGCATCTCCTCAAAAAGCGCGTAAGGGGCTTTATCCGCCACTACTTAAGATAAATCATTTTAAAAACTCATATATAAATATAAATATCTATTTTATTTTATTTTTAATTTAGCATATTCAGTCTGTAATTTTGAAGATGGTCCTAACTAATAGCTTAGACGGGAATAAATAAAACATCTCTTTGTTCATTCATCCAACCTGGATTTTTATCAGGAAAATACTCTCTAACCATTCACTTATGAAAACTTGAAAATTAGTTGTAATTCAATTAATGAAATGAAATTTTCTAAGTAAATTTTATTTAAAATTGTTTCCTCTAAATTGAAAATGAAATATGGTTGTCTCTTGGTTGGTTCATCTCAAATTTATAACATAAATCCTTTTTGCCTTGTTTATTTACCCAAGTTCTTTAAAAAAAAAAAAAAAACAGTATTTTGTATTAAAGTATGATTTATGAAAAACAAATTTAATATAGAGAATAATAAAGGTGTAAATCCCATCTCCCCTCTGCTTTATTATAATAGAGCCCTTGAGCCTCTCGAGAGGGCCACCGGATGATGTGTCGGCGGCGGAGAGGTCACTTGACCTCTGATGATGCAAATGTTTGCATAGGACATGGGCGATGGGGGGGTGGGGGGGGACGTGAACAAGGAGCCACGATAGTCATTTTCTCAAAGAGGGTAGGAATATGTTAACATAGTGCTCTATTTTCTTGTTCATCCTTTGAGGCCTCCTTATTTTCGTTTGGGGTGGGGGTGGGGGGAGGGGTGAGAGAGAGAGAGAGAGAGAGGATAACATACACTTTAACAACATCCATGATATCATCTAAGTAAGAGAGAGCCAATGAATTTTCCCGTCTTTTTTTTATATCGCTTGACTTTTTCATCCCTTTTCTCTCTTCAAAGAAATGGAGAACCAACATTTTTTTTTTTTTCTAAAATTTTAAACTAGTTGCCGGATTGTTCAATTTAGTATTAGTATCGTAAAGTTAAAAAAATTTCCCAATTGAGTCGATAGACTTCTTCTTCTTGTACTATGAAAGAGATTTCATTTGGTGATGATCAAAAATTTGATTTCATCATATCTCAGATCCTTAGAGTCAAAAAATAAACTATTAATGGAGATATGATTTATTTTGTCTTATACTCCCTGAATGAAACTGCATAATTACAATATTACAAAAGCAATTTTACTAAATTAATATTTAAAACTTGCAATTAAATTATCAATAAATAGCTAACTCACCTTCTATAAAATTCAAATCCATATCGTTGTTCAATTTTGATAAATTTATTAACGTTTTAATGAAATTTTAAATTGTTTATTTATTAGGTTAATATTGTTTTGTTTGGGTTTTAATATTGTCAGAGCTGGGGAAGTATTTTCAAATAAATACATGCCCTGTCCCTTGGTGCAGAGAAAGAGTTTTCACCGTACGTATCAAAGGTCAATTCCCGTCCTGAGCGACTAAAATTTATTTATATTAAATTGGCTACCACTTAATATAAATAAATAAGGATGGCGTCTATATGGCCTCAGATGCCGAAAGACAAAAAAATAAATATAATATTGCATCAAATTATTATCAACTTGAAATACATATATTTCCAATATTTTATTTGAGTATAATTTGATGTTATATAAATTTAATATCTTCAAATTAGTCTTAAGTAGCTGTCTTTTTTTTTTATTTATTGGTTGTTGGCTTGAAGCCGGATCAATTCCAATTAATAAATAAAAGTTTAATGATCATTATTATAAAACTTTTCTATATCGGGGAGGGTGGTCAAATTTTGCGTTACTGGTCCGTGAATTCCAAAAGGTTGCCGATTGTTGTTTTAAAGTTTGATCTAATAGCCTTAATAAAAAAAAAAAATTTAAATTTAATTTAAAAAATAAAATTGTACGAAATAAATGATTATTATACTAGAAGGGAATTACATTTGCCGAGGGAGAGGTCTCGCCTCATCTATCAAAGGCCAGTGGTTTACGACAAAAATTGGCTACAATGGACTGAATATATATAAATGCCGAAAAATGGTAAAAAAAAAAATTAAATTTGCTAGGAACACACTCATATCACACATCACAATTTGGAATCTTTAGTCCTAGGGTTGGAAAGGAAGTAGCACACACACACACACACACACACACACATATATATATATATATATATATATATATATATATTATCTTAGAATGTTTAAAAAATCACTTCCTTTCCGAGAATGGAACACAGAATCTTGGTTTGTTGAAAGTTCTTGATTTCCCGTTCGAATCCCAGGGTAGATATTTATTTTTCATCATTTCGTATTAATAATGTCTGTCTGTATATTGTGATTGTTTAAGTAACTTTGTTGTCGCTCACCCCCTTCAAACCAAGAGCGTCCTAGAAATTGGCATCCTATCGCACTAAGAAAAGCTAAATATATAATTATATTTAAAGAAGGGGGCGTTGGGACCACCACCCATCCAAATTTCATATCGCTTGGCCTTGCTTAACAACAAAAATCTTGGTGGCTTTTCCTCTTCTCTCCAGCCAGATTTGAAATTCTTTTCGGTAAACGATAGAAGGTCGAAAAGTAATCACGATAGATGGACCAATCCCCCTTTCGGCCTATCTCAATGCATTTATTTTTTTTTAAAAAAATAAAAAAAAAATAGAAAAAAAAAAAAAAAAAAAAAAAAAAAAACTTTTTTAACGTAAAATAAATGATTTCTCAACGTAAACAAAATGACATAAAATGACATCTACTCTCTCTCTTTAATTAAGAAGAATAATATTTTATTATTATTTTTGACATTATAAAACTTAATTGAAATTAATTATACAAATTTTATATATATATATATTATAGCTGAATAATTTTGTTTTTGTTTAGATGCACAACATCAAATTTCCCTTAAAATAATAATACGGTATTAAGATAAATGATTAAATGACTTTAATATATGATAGTTATATAAATATTTAAACATGAAATATGCATTTTATTCTCATTTTAAAGTTCAAAATAATTTTTTTTTTTTGTTTGTTCGTCTTTACGCGTATATCCGAGGAGAAAAATACTTCGCGCTCGTAAACGAAAAGAGATAGGAAAATACTGATGAAACCTTACCACAAATATAGGAAATATTATTATAAAATGAATATGAACCAAGTGGCAACATCTTGAAAATGACCAATGAGTGATTTACTAATTCGCATAGATATCTATATTTGTGCATTTTCATATATACATACATACACCGGCGTATCCATCCTTAAATCATGAAGGGGGGGGGGGGGGTTAGGAATGTAATTTATATATGTATATTATTCTTGGGTGAGGGCAGGTTTAGTCAAAATAAAAGCCCTTATGTACTTGTCGATCTCGGAGACGTTTCGAGTGAGGATGAGATAATAAATTTGTCTCGATGTTTCGAGATCGACAAGCATATAAAGGCTTTTATTTTGGCCCTCTCCAAAGAATACACAGCCACCAAATCTCTTCTATATATATGTTGATATAAGTAGGGTCCCATATGTCCTGGATTTGTCCCGGTATCCCGACAAATTCTTTCTGAACAGTTAATTATCCCTGTTTTTAAATTTCGTGACAAAAAAAATCAACAGATGAGAGAAACAGACTGAATAATCATATAGTAAATAAGTTGTGAATTTAATATGCGAGAAAAAAAAAAGTGTACTGATTTTTTTGACAAAAAATAGAAAATAATAAAAAAGTTGTTAAGTGCGACAAAATGTTCTGAAAAATATTCGTGGTACAATAAAAAATAAAATAAATAATGCTCTTTTTATATCTTATATGTTTAAATGTTTCATTATTTTCTTTACTATTATTCATATTTATAAAAAAAATAGATAAATATATTTTTATTAATGTTTTATTTTCTTTCCTTTTTTGATTTATATTTTTTTATTTATTTATTTTTTTTTTTTTGTTAACGACATCAACCCCTGTGGCTAATTAGTTGTAATTATTTTTTATGTTATATTGTAATATCGACTGAAATATATGGTGCAATAATCTAATCCTTTTTTTTTTTTTAGACGGAAGTCCTGGTTGGTAACTGAGGAAATATCAACACCTTATATATAAGACCTTTTTTTTTAAGTTTTTTTCGGCATCTGAGGCCATTTAGACTCCGTCCTTATTTATTTTAATTAATTGGTAGCCAATATAATTTAAATAAATTTTTGTCACTCAGGACGGGAAGCGAACTACTGTCCTTTGGAAAATGGAGCTCCGCACCAATGGACAGGGCTGTATTTAAGACATAATATCAATGAACGCGGAAACACCGGAAACAATCGATATTTAACATTATATTCAGAGAATATTTATAAAACTCTAAATAGCCATTGCAGCCGAAAGTATAAATCAAATATAAAAGTTATTCTTACTCCCTACCGCTCCTGCAAATCCGAAAATCCGTTTGATATCTATGTGTGTATATTAAATTTTAAATCTTCCGCACATTTTAAATTCAAAGAAAGAATTAGCAAAATTTTTTCCCGGGCCGTGGATCACCGGTTGATGATCGCTGGATAGGAGGAGGCAAACCGTTTATTATTTCTCTTTGGACAGTTTCCAATTTTGTTTTTCTCTTTAATACCACCTTCTCTTTAGGATTTAGTTAAAAATAATAAAAATTTCATTTCCGACACCAAAAAACTTTTTTTTTTTTAATTATTATAGCCACTCTAAAGTGTTTGGTTATTGAATTATTTTGTTTGATATTAATTATCGCATCCGGGACACCTGCGGCGTATACATACATACGTTCGTTCCAACCTATAAATTATCTTCCATATATATTAGAGGCGACAACACATATCGCCCCGCGACTAACGAAATCGAATTGTTTTGATCAATTTAAATATCTGTAACAAATCATATTGATACGGGCATATTGTTCCCGTGGCAATAAATAAATCCAGATCTTTTGGCGTTTTTAATTTTGACTATTGATAAAAATATATATATATTATTTGCCAATTGAATTGGCGATTCATTATAAATTATGACGTCAGGGGTGACGAAACAAGGGCTCTATAACAAATAAATTGCATGTATGTGAAAAACTAAACTTTTTCTTTCTTTTTAAAAATGAGAGTTATTTTTATTTTTTTAAATCGGCATTTAAGGCTATTTAATCTCTATTCTTATTTATCTATATTAATTGTTAGCTGATATAATATAAATAAATTTTTGTCTACTGAAAATGGGAAGAGAATAATTAACCTTTGGTTAATTAATTATAAATAAGTTAATCGATCAGCTGGACTGATGATTCCAAGGAATTGGTTAGGGAAGATTTCTACAGAAGAAAGGGGCGCTATTCCTTTTCAGGAAGAAGAAAATGAAATAAATCAACTATTCTTAAATATATATATATATGCACAATAAATTTTTGTTCAAAAACAATTTTGATGAAATTTGGAGTACTTCGACTTACGAACTTAATTCGTTTCAGTCCAAAAGTTAGTTTTCCATTATATCTTAGGAGATATCAATTAATCCATTCTCACACTTGGAAATTTTGAATTTTGCGTTTTTATCCAAAATATATATATATATATTTTTATTTTTAAGATACAATACTCTGAAATCTAAGGGTTCGTATCTCGAAATTAATTTGGATCTAGATGCCAAAATAGAGTACAGAAAAAGTACGTATATGGAGTGGTTCGTAAATCGAAGTAACATTATATTTACTATTTCAGATGTGAAGAATCAATTTCACTATGGGTTCAGCTTTGGTAAGATATATTTCGTCTGTTTTGGAGAACCTATTTATGAATGTTAGGTCCAAAGCAGTAACCAGGGGGTGATCATGCGATTAACTAATATTGAATATTCATCCTATTTAGGTTTACATCATTTTTATATTTTTTTCTTTTTCTTATTGACAACAATTAAAAATGTATGATTTTATTTGATGTTCTTTCTAAAAAATAATTTATAATTCCATAAAGATACATAAAAAATAATTTTAGTATTTAATTCACTTACTCCTCTTTATAAATAATTTTTGTAAATATCAACTTATCCATAGGGCGGGCTATAGCCCTAGAGCATCACCTGTTGTAGGGCGCAGATCAATAAATATAAATAAATTTTTTTCGGCATCTGAGGCCATATAATATAGATTATTAAACGATAGATGTAAATATTACGATACAAATTATCTAAGCATATTTATTTATATCAATTGATATCCCAATGATATAAATAAATTTTCATCGGACTGCCTGGGATCAAAACCCCTTGGCTTTTAAGGTTATTAATATTGATAATTGTCAATACCTTTGACCTTTATAATATAAATTTAAAAGTAAATAAAAAATCTATTTAGGCCATTTAATCGAAAAACAATTTGGTGATCAAATAAAATTCAATTTTAAAATTAAAGGCCGCTTCATTTTCTTAGCTCTGCGCCTCTGAAGACGGCTCTGTCTTCTATATAATAATACTAATTTCTTAATAAAAATTTGTTCTTTTATTCAAAGCTATGATGAACGAAGTACGCAACGAAAATAAAAGGAGGCAGTGTAAAAAATGGAGAATATAAAACTTTCGATTTTATAAATTGTATTTCCAAAACCTGTCTATTATTAAAGTGCCCTGAACTGAAATGAGTCAACTGAACGAAAAGGGTTCGATTTAGTAAACTAGTAAACATAGCAACAGAATCAGAGATCCAAGTCAACTGTTTGATAAATAATTAAGTTAGAAGTGAGCTAAATTCGAAAACTATACACACACACACAATATGGAGGTCCAGGGAATGAAGCCCCCCAAAAGCGAAATTCGATCATTCGGTCTTACGAATAATCAAATACCAATAAAAAAAATCAGAAAAGCCAAAAAAATTTTAAAAAATCAAAATTTAAAAAAAAATGGTTAGAATGAAGCTTGTAATTTGGTGAGTTTTTAAAAGATCTGGAGAGATTAAAAGATTCGATTTGTTTTTTGTTTTTTTTTCATAATTGGATTAGGCTGGATTTTTTGCAAGAATATTATATGAAAAATGCGCAGCTCATTTATTTCTTTTAACGACGATGTTTCGAAAACAATTCTGTCTTCATCCGGTGTTTATCAGTCTACAATCTTGTTGAAAAAAAAAGTTTGATATAATGGCATTATGGTTCAACAAGCAATGCAATCAAACTTTTTTTTAAACAAGATTTTAAAGTGATTGTACGCTGAGAAAGACAGAAGCGTCGTTGTTAAATAAATATATTTTAATACAAAGGCTGCTCATTTTTCTTGCAAAAAAAAACTCCGGTCTAATCAAATTATTGAAATTTGTTAAAATTTAATGAAACAAATAATAAAATTAACGTATATAATACATATGTAAAAATGACTAATGAAATCTCAAGGGAATCCTGTAGACATGGGATCTTCCCTCTCCTCCTCCCCAACCTTGCCACGTGTCTCACAAAAAAAAAACCGGGGCTCCTTGCATTCGGATAATTGAAGATCAGGATGATTGAGTTTCTTCTAATATACTATATAATGCGTTAAGCCTAATGGCTCTGGCTAAATTGAAAAAATAATAATTATATTTTAAAATGAAGGTATCTTTGTTTCTTTTTTTTTCTTTAATGTTGTAAAAATCTTAAGGAAAAGTTTAAGTTTGGTTTAAGTTTTTTTCTTTGTCTTTGATTAAAATATTATGGAATATTTCCGATAACAATAGTGTATTATTTCCTTCCCTTTTTATTCAGTTTCCTTCCTTCCTTTCCAATATATCGGAAATTCATAGAACAGTAGAAGAAGGGGAGGGGGGAGAGAGACATCTCTCTCTCTCTCTCTCTCTGGAACCACTCTATCTGTCCATCAGTCCGTCTGTCGGTGTTGATTAATTCCCGATGACTCGCTCGCTCACTGCTGAGTGTCTTCTGACCTCTGACCAAAACAGACGATGCATCAAAATGTCTCCTCCTTTTGTTTCTCCTTTTTTTTTGTCTCCCTTCCCTTCTTCCTCATCGCCAATTATTCTCGATAAAAGCAAAGGGAGAAGAGAGTTTCATCTCGAATTTTTGTTTTTTTTTTTCTTTTTTCTTTTTTTTTTTGTTGGAAAACTCTCTCCTTCTCTATTTCAATTACGTATTTTTATTCTTCCTAAAATCCATTAGGGAAAAGTTTTTCCATGTGTGTGTGTGTGTGTGTTTGCATTTTTATTTCTCCAATAATTTAATAATGATATCTTCTTTGATAATTCTGAATTCTTTCTTCTGTTATTATTCATTTATAGAATGTATAGTTGAGTGGCCAAAGAACACCGTCCCCTAAGTGAATTTTTAGAATGTAAACGCGAAAAAAAATTTTTAGTTATTAGACAACTTGTATCTTTTGTTTCGTCTTAATGGATAATTAGAAGACGTACATGAAATGTACAATAACCAGATTTCATAAAGGTTTATTTATTATTAAATTTATTATTTTCTATTAAGACGAAACAAAAGATACAAGTTGTCCAATTGAAAGAGATATATTAAATTTACAAATAAAATTACAAAATCCCATTTGAAAAAAAGGTAAATCAGTAGAATCCCAAAAATAGTAAATATATCTGAATAATAAATAAATATTCTTTGTTTAATTTTTTTTTTTTTTTTTCTTTTGATATCGAGAATTTAAGAATTAAATAGATAGATACGTATGTTATATATTCATATTTATTTGAAAAAAATGGTATCCAATTACTTATGAAAATTTGGAAATTGATAATTAACTTTATGTATTGTTTAGATGTTGATGTTTGAAGTCTGATGAGGGAAGTACAATATAAGGCTGATTGCAGCAATGAACAAAGCCTGGAGATGTTTCAGACAAAATTTAATCGCCCATATGTTTAACTCCATGATGACATCCGAATATTCCAGAAGGAGGGGTTAGATTGGATAGGTTTTATAGTTTGTATAAATAAATAATAATTAATATTATTATTACTTTTTTTACTTACTCTTACTTATATATTAGCAAGAAAATATTGCAATTGTAAAAAAAAAAATCGATGTCTAGATTTCAACGAAAACAAAACGGTTTTTTTTTTTTTTTGTTTTAATCTTTTTGTCATCTGAGGTGATTTACCCCAGCGGGTCCCGGAAGATTTTATCACCGATTGGCAAGCTTAAAAATTAAAGAAAAAATTTCATCCATCGATTCTTTATAATAACAAATTTATAAAATGTGAAGGGTTATGGACAAAATAAATTAGTACCATTTATTAAAAATTAAAATTTTTTAAATAGAGTTAGCAACCATTGTTTTAGATTATAAATTTATTTATGATAAAATTATCCAAGCTTTTTTTTATTTATATCCATGCAATTAATTTACCGGACTGCCTGGGATTGGAACCCACATCCCTCGGCTTTAAGGTTATCAATATTGACAATGACAATATCTTTAAATACTTTTTTCTTTTCAAATACTAACATTAAAAAACAAAAAAGAAAAACTTTTTTTACACTTTTTCTTGATTATTTTTGACATTCTCTCAAATATATTTTGTTTTCTTTCTGGCAACAAAAAGCAAAATATAAATTTATAAAGAGTTATTTTAATCTAATAGGGAATTGAATTCGATGCTCGTAACTTTGTGCATTCCGATTGGCGACCAGCCAAAATGTTTGGATTGACCAAAGGGCAGAAGAAGAAAGGAAGGGAAGTAGCTAGCTGCCTGACTTAATTCCGTCAGATGTTTCGCTAAAGTTTGATTCTTGTTGTTTAGTATAGGGGCGGGGAGTTGGTTCTCACTCACGTCGCGCGGAATCAATCAAGAGGAAATGAAAAGGAGAAGTGAGGCAAAGCCACTCACTCTCACTACGCAGTGGCAATCAAAATGAACGTAAGGGGTCTTAGATACAACTTAGCCCTTGTGAAGAAGAGCCAGAGCCCTTTGTCGAGCAATCGGGTCAAGGAGGAAATTAGAAACGAACGCCCCTTCCCCCCATACTCGATGAAAAACCCGACGGTGTGTGACATCAAAGAAAAGACTTTATAAAGTTCAATTGTATTCAGAAGGGAGAAAGACGACCAGTGACCTAGATATAACTTATTACTTACTAAAAATCCTGGGCAAATTTTAGAGGAAGAAAGAAAGAAAGAACATACAAAATCCGGTTTAATTAAACTGTGTATCTGACAAAGTTAAAACAATTCCTAATATTAATAATAATGAATATAAAGATAGAGAGAGAGAGAGAGGAATCTCCTATATTTTTAGATATTAAAGAATACTTTTTTAATAAATGATTGCTTACAATATTAGAACTAAAGCAAAAAAACGAAAAATAATATAAAAATGTTTTTGCATGATGTTTTCAAGTCACAATCATTTTTGATCATCATATATAAGTATATAAATTAAATGAAAATCTTAGATTAAAAAACCAACAAGAGATAATCGTGAGATTGCCTCATTTGTTCAATTTACGACTTTAAGCAAAATTAATATTTTCTAATATTTAGGGAAAATTGTTCCCATTATATTGAATAGGTATAGTGAATCAATGGAAATCAACCATCTCTCTTAATTCATTAGATGTGTCTTGTCTCTTGATGTCAATAAGTCGTGTTCTAACACATCATTAGGGTCTTTTTTTCTTGTTAAAAAAAAAAAAAAACATATTGTTTACATAGGAAACATTTTGGTAGAGAGAAGGTCCTCATAAAAAAAAAAAGAATTAAAGAAGAGAGAGGTGAAAAATGACATTGATAAGGGTGATTGTTAACACAGATGAGATACTATTCAAAAACAATTATTATATTCAAGTGAACAAATCAAGTCTTAACAAATCAATTCTTCTTCAATTTATACATAGTGAGTTATAACAATAAGTATAGAGGCTCTGAAATCAGACAAAAGAGTACAAATAAGGAATTATTATCAAACGAGTTAATGTATGTATGTAATTTTTTTTACGATTTTGATGAAATTTGGTGTATTTATTAATTTGAATGCAAGGAGACGAGTTGTTATCTTTGGGAAAATATATTTAGTGTTTCTGTTTGGTGAAGTATATTTTTACGAATGACTGTATCTTAGATCTTATGTCTAATTGCAAAGGTCTCTATTATTGACTCTTCTTTGTCCATTAAAAAAAAAAAAAAAAAAAACTGAGCAACGCACGGAGTCGAATCTGTCTTTGTGATTGTATAATATGGTGGAGGCATTAAAACTCAAGATTGAAATTTTCTTTTGTTTAAAATCCATTCCGGCTAACGTTTCGGCCCTCAATCTAGGCCATTATCAGAGGCGTTTGGCGAGAAATGTGTATTCAAGTGCGGTTTTTTTTTTTTTTTTTTTTTTTTAATTTTAAAAGGGGTATTCGTTAAAAAAAAAAAAATAATTTTTATTTTAAAAAAATAAAAAAAAAAAAATTTACTATTCCTCTCTTGATTTTCTTGTTCTTTTTTTTTAATAAATAAAATAATTCTCTTTGTCTTTTTCTTTTAAAATTTTATTTTCAAATAGAAATATGCATGTTTTTTTTTTCTTTCAATTAAATTAAAAAGAGCTATATAAAAATGTTGTTTAAAAAATTTTGAAGCTGAATAATGTTTTTGTAAATTTCATAGGTTAAAAAAAAAAAAAAAATAAAAAAGAGGAGATAGAAAAAGGGAGAATGTCGAGAGGTTTTCTTTCTTTCTTTCTTTCTTTCTTTCGCCCTTGGTTTTGAGGGTTCATCCGCTTGAGCGATATAGGTGGGTGAGTGAGGAGGGGAGGGGGGGGGGGATGAGCCTCGTAGAAATAATAAAATTACTCTTACAGAGGAGAGAGGAGGAAAAAAAAAGTTGCCAGCAACAACAAGAAGTGAGATGAGACAGAGAGAGAGAGAGAGAGAGAGAGGGTGGTTGGGTTGCAAAAACACTCAGAGACAACTTGACGAAATGGCGGGTTGAGGAAGGAAGAGGAAAAAAATAATGGAACCAACACCCCCCCCCCCCCCCGACTCGCTCCCTGATGACGACGAAAAGGAGGGACGTCGTCTGTTCTCTGAAGAAGAAAAAGAAAACTCTACGTATACATAGAGCAACTCACGCGCTTCTTTTTAATTGCTGTATCATTGTGTTGTTGTTGTTGTTGCTTACTCGGAGACAGACAGACAGACAGACGGACACGCGTTTGGAATTAATTATTTTCCAAACCTCTTCTTTCTTCTTCTCTTAGATTCATTTCTTTTGCATTTTTTTTTTTTTTGCATTCATTATGGAATTCAAATTTTTTTTTTAATAAACAAGCACGTAAACTTATTTAAATAAGTTTCCATTTTCTTATTCTTTGGTCACGTGACCGAAATGAATTATTTTTAGATCGACATATCCATGATTTTTATAGAAAATCCATTTAAATTCATTCCTAAATTTAAACAAGGCCGTTGATAGTTGACTTCTTAACGAGTAATGTGTATTATAAATTCAAATAAAATATCAAAAGAGAGAATTGATTTGTGTGGAGTGAGTAGCTAAATTTCAACGTTTGATTTCCTACCTCTAAAATACTCCATTGATATATAATACATCCTAATAGTGAGTAAATACTTTAGGGTATTATGTATAAAATAATAATTTAGCCCCGGAGTTTAGCATAGAGGCAAAGCTCAAATAGTAGTTCGCTTCCCGTTGTGAGCTATAAAATTATATTTGCTACTAATTAATTAAAATAAATATGGACTGATTACAACGGGTATCGTCATAATTAAACATATTTACCTTATATTTTTAATGGCCTCTGATGCCGAAAGACAAAATAAAATAATAATAACAATATTAACAATCCTTTCCTTAATGGCGAAAATGGCTCATTGAAAATTAAAATATTATTATTAGGATATTAAATAAAATATCCATTGATCACTCACGCTTTTATTTTATTTCATTAATATGCAAAAAGCTATTTTCTTCTTTTAGATGAAATTTAAATATTAATATTATCAACTGAATATTATTGCCAGGTGTCAAAACTAAAAAAATTAAGCCTTTTGCAGAATTTAGAGGTTAGAATATTACATAGTACAGCAATTGACCGTCAAATTTTTGCAAAGATTAATTAATTTCTTGATAATAGTCTCCAGAAGAAAAGAAAAAAAAAAGAAACTTGAATTTTAAAACTTTATTTTTTTTTTTTTAAATTTGAAATATGAGGATTAGCTTGTTAAACGGCAATATAGAGAGGAATTTTGATAAGAAGGGTTCGATACCTCTTTTGTGTGAACTATAATTCATTTAGTTTCTTAAAATCTTTTATAACAAATATGCCATGAAAAATCTTTTCAAGTATGTGATATTCTCAAAATCTCTAATTACAATAAACTCGTCACAATCAAGCATATGTTATATTTGTACGTCTCATGATTTAAGGGTCAGTGGTTCGCTTCCCGTTCGGAGTGACATAAAATTATTTATATTATATTGGTTACTAATTAGTATGAATAAATAAAAACGGAATCTAAATGGCCTCAGATTCTGAAAAAAAAGACAAAATAATTATTTTTTAGAATGTTGTTTCTTTGTTTAATAAAATATATATATACAGATTCCTTCTTTTCTTTTTTTAATTTAAACAAATTTATGTTAATATATAAATGATGGATAGTCATTTTTATTAAATTCCCCTTTAAACGATAATATTTATTAATATAATACTTGACCTTGTTTTATTAATGAAGGTATAGAAGAGATGTGTGTTTGTGTGTGTGTGAGGAGGGTGGTTGGTTGGTTGGCTATTTCCTACGAGGTAAAATGGCTGAGATCAAATATGAAAAGTGTCACAGGCAAAAGGTTTGGGGGAGGGGTTGGCTTTTGAAGGGGCTCCTCACAAAGGGCTGGCTGGTCTTATTCCGGGGGTTCCCCAACTTCCGTCTTTTCACCATTGTGTGCCATCAAGGCAGCACACACCAAGGTCTATCTAATATAATATACAGGGTTGAACAGTTAAGACCAGGTTCAGACCTTAAAGCTTAAAGTCATTTCCTATTCTTTTTTTTTTTTTTATTAAGATGTCATAGTAACCTGGAAAAAAAAAATAATTGAATGTCCTAGAAAGATCCCACAAGAAAAAAAAAAAGTTTTCATCCCTCCTTATATTGAGATATTTTTAGCGCATTTTCCTCATCTCAATGCTTTGATCGTTCTAATACAGTTCGTTTGACCGATGTTCTCTTGATTTATTAAAGGCCGAATCATAGAGAAAGGACGTATTGAGATTCAATGTCATTCAATATGTGAACGAATCACCACAATTTGGCTACTTTTGGCAAATTTTCTCACCTTGAAAGTATAAATTTAAGCTCATTATTTTTATCACCAAATTGGATTTTTTCCAATTAATTGTTGTCCTAAAAAGTTCATTAGGAACATAATGTGTTTTTTCATTCGTTTTTAAAACATAAATTTTGAATTATAATTCTAATCCTGTTATTCAGCAGTCACATATCATGAGTCTCTACCATAATTAACAACAATGTCGCTCTTATATATATTGTTATTTGTATTTCAAATACAAGTTAATCACCTTTGGCATAAACACAACTAACAAATTGGACTTATGATGAATCAGAAAACCTTTTGGTTCGAAATATCTCAATTTTGAGTTTTTCTTTTTATTGAGAATCCAAAGGCTGCCTTATTAAAATTACAACAAAACAACAATTTTCTTCTTGTAATCCTGTAATTACTATATTTAATTCATTTTGAGCTGTTTGGTTGTGTGTTTTTTTTTTTTTTTTCAATTTATAGATAGATAGTGTGGATATCTAGGTACATATTTAGAAGATAAATGAACAAAGCTCTCAGTCAAAGGGTCTGTCATATTCCTTAAAAGAAATGAAATCGGCTTGTCAAATGATATCAACAAAAAAATGTTAAAAAAAAATCTAAATTGCCATTTATATATGCCCCCCCCCGCACCCCCCCCCACCCCCCCAGCCCACCACTATACAAACACCACATTTCCACCCCAACCTTCACCA
>JAAAKE020115040.1:0-16140 GCA_010014785.2 Anisolabis maritima | reverse complement strand
AGCTTTTAAAATTATCTATACTATTTATTGTTTTTATATTGTATAAAATCTACTGCTAATGCCTTCTCTATCTTTATTTTCATTAGCCTTAGCCCCGAGTATGGTCTAATAGATGGTTCGAGTTGCTAATAATAAAAAAAAAAAAAAAAAACTAGATGCTACTCCTCTCTTTCATTAGAATATTTATTCCCCCCACTTCACTTTAATATTTTCTAGGTATATACCTATATACCAAATATATTTTCTGAAAACTGAATGGATGGAAATTCTATAATAGAATGTTTTGGAATCAAATCCCTTTCTCCCTCACCCTTTGAAAATAATAAAAAAACCTGTTAAAAAATAATAATAAGAATGAATGAGAAGTTTCAAATTTTCAAAACCCACTCTTTTTAAGGGTATCAGGATCGATTTGGTTTGCTCATGCCGCCTGAAAACAAACTCCGACCTGGGGTGATCGCCATATATATATACAGTTAATTATTTAAATGCATGAATTTTAACAAGTATTACAATTTGTTAATAAAAGTAATATAACAGCAATGTCTTTTATTATTCGCATCATAGAGGTTTTATTATTTTATGATATTTACATAACATCCTTTGTTTGACTGACACAGTTTTGTTTGAAATTTGTCCAAGTTTTCAACAGATGACACTGAAGATCACTCGATCCCAACCGCCGGTCAGAAATTTTTCCCCGTCCGCAGAGAAATAATTTAATATAAATAAATCTAAATAATATATAAAAAATTTTGATTTTAATTTAAATTTTTCACACGAATATATATAGCTTATTATTTTGTTCTGATCGTTTCAAAATATAAACCTGTTTACTTTTGTTATTATAAAGAATAGATATTTATTTATTTCAGATTATTCTTGTTCAGTAAAAGATTATTTATTATTTTATAATTTTTTTGCAAAATGTTTTCTTTTATCCTTTCTATTTTCTACGTTTGGCGGTCGGCAAACGAAAAAGGTTGAGAATCACTAGTGTAGACCAGTAATCCCTTTAATTTTATCAAAATCTTGGCAAGAATGGGCATCCTGAGTTTGGAATCTACGATTGTGATATTAATTCCAATCGAGCTCGTTAGATAGCATTGTAAATGTAATGTGTCTTCTTTCGAGTGAAATTTCATTTTCCTTTTTCATATTTTCACTCACAAGTCAAGAGTCTTAAAAAAACTCTTTTAAGAAGACGTTAAGTAATTTATTTCTCTAGAATTAATTATAATTTTATAATTAAATTATAATTTTTGGTTGATATTATAATCGGAAATTTTTTCTTCTGTGCTACTTATTAATTTATTTCTGCCCCATTCTGAGTTTTTGCATTTTAGATGAAATCAAGAGGGAATGGAAATGGTCTTGAGCAAAAATACCAGTCTTAATTCGGGCAATTCGTGGTCACCAGATGTTATTTGTTAAAATCTATTATTTTCAACTTAAATTAAATACTTTATTATAATTTAATAATCTAAGCTTGCAGATGATATGATGATAAAATATTTTTTAATAGATGATATATATATTTATTATAAAATATATATAGATATATGAGTATGTATATATAAAATAATTTTGAAATAGAATTCATATTATATATTATTATAGTATTTATATCACTTTATTTATTTTTATATATTAAACTTTTAGAAATTAGTAAATAAAAATCTTTATATTATTTTTCTTTTGTATAAAGGTTTTTTAGGATTTAAAACTTTTCAAAAAAATTTTCTTTTCTTTCTCTCAAAAAACTTATTCCTTTGACCAATCACATTTTTTTTAAATTTCGAATTAATTTATTATTAAAAGCACCAGACAGACATCCTATTATGGATTCACAAGACTAGCGATACCTAACTTTCAAATTATAGAATACTTTCTTTCCTATTTTGGACTCCTTTCTGGAAAGCCTCCAATCGGCCATGATCTCTCAGGTTTAACGAATGAACATGAGGAATTTTTATTCTAATTTCTATACACTTTATTGATGTAGATTCGTTCTACTATTGAGGTATCCAAAAAATGGTTTCAAATAATAACTTAGTTTAAAAAAAGGATAGTCTACCGAAATAGATAACGCACTAGAAATATATGGAGTGGTAAAATAGTGCTATATATATATATATATATATATATATATATAAATTGTGACTGATATGATGCACGTACCATGAGGGGTCGTCGAGATCCTTCGATCACCCAACTTCCAAAAGACTTGCTGCCGTTTGTTTTTTTTTTTTTTTTTTTTTTTTTTTTTTTTTTTTTTTTTTCCTTTTTTTTTTTTTATGAAAAGGGTTAAATTTATTTGGTGCCAAAATAATTTTTTTTGTCCCTTCCATTTTTTTTTTTTTTTTTTTTTTTGTAAATTTTTTATGCCTTTGATTGATAATTTAGAGCAAAACTCATTCGGGCCATAAATAATTTCCTATGCCCATGCAATTTGTTGCATTGATTTTGTTGTCATTATTTACGAGAGAATTTTTTTGGCTTGATGCAGTCCATAATTTCCAAAGCAGCCCAGTCTTGTTTATCTTGAAAAAGGATATTTATTTTTTTTATTATTTCAATTTAATGTCAATTTTGGCTCCTGACCGGAACTATAACTATATATACAATCTAGTATAAGAAAATAATATATCGATGGCTTCCGGCGACAGTTCAACTCTCGGAGGTCATCTATCCGAGGTTCATTAGATCGTAAGCTTGCTTAACAGCGATGATCTCGGTGGCTGTTCCTCTTCCCCAGGACCGCCGGCTTGAAAAAAGGAAACGCGTTAAGCGCTACTTAGACAATACTTTTATTTTTTAAACTATTATTTTTATTCGATTTTTATTTTAATTAAATTTTACTTTATTTAGATAATATTCGGGTTTTTTCTTATTCCCTAAGATCTCATCTTTATTATTTATTAATTTCTTAGGGACAGTGAAGGTAAGTATTTTCAAAATTGAAGATCTCCTGGTGTTATAATTATTTTTATTTATAATAAAAATAAGAGGAAATATTATTCATACATACCCCAGCTGAAAAACTTTAATCAACTAATTGTGATATATTATTTCCCATTGGGACATTGGGATATATATAAGATATCTATCTATATAGGAGTATGAAAACATGTTAGAGCAAAACCAGAAATTCTAATCCGACATAATCTAAAATCCTCTATTATTTTCAGTTCTTTTTTAATTAGTATAAATAAAATCATTTATTTTTTTTCTCTCTGCTATTTTGGGTCCCAATTTTAGGATTATATTTACTAGTGATGTCTCAGTAGAATGTTTGCTAAATTCTCTTTTTTCATAGGATACGGGATTGTGAGAGTTGCGATAGAGAGCGGGTCCGTCAAGAGACGAGAAGGGGGAAAAACGTGACTAAAATCGGGATTTGGTGGGGACCACCATCTTAGATTCCTATAATTGCTAAAAATATATGTATGTGAGCCAATAAGATTCTAAAACACGGTCCAGCACACTAAAAAGTTTTATTTTTCCTTTAGAACATTGATAGTGTTTTTCAAAATTTTTGAGAAATTTCATAAAAAAAATCGACAAAACTTTTTGTTAGTAAGAAAATTTTGTTTTTCTAGAGGGTATGGGGAAAAATTAGCATTAAAGTTTACCTTAATGTTGAAATTGGTTCACAATTAGAACTTTTGTTATTTCCATCTCTGCTTTAGAAATAAATAGTCGTTATGAGAAAATTTTTTACCCTAACCAAACTCCTGCAGCTAAAAACAAGGGGGTGATAATATTTAGCAAGGCGAACAATATTTGTCAGGGCTGGCAATCCTCACTCGCCCATGTCTATGACACAAAGCCATTCCCTCCCCAGAAAGAAACTTCATGTGTCTTCATGGTCTTCGTTGCACAGCTCACACCGATGAAGGAAGAATTGTCGCTCCCTTTGGAAAACCGACGCAACAACTGAGATTCACCGGACGGAGTTTATAGGTATCTCATTTTTAATCTCTTTGTTTTGGCTCGACGAGAGAGGGTTTCGGAACAATAATCGTCAACCTCGTTTCAGCTTCTGGATTGTGGATGTCAAATATTGTTCGTCTTGTGTACTATCACCGCTATTTTTTGTTGAAACTGTTCGCGGACATCCTGTATAATTATATCTTTTATTATAGTTTTTAACAAAACTTGTTTAAAAATAGTTTGCTCATCATTAAGGCAGGGCGTATATTGAGATGCGGATGACGCGTCTGATGTGACACGTTCTTTGGTAACTAATGGAAATTAATAGGACGCTGCAAATTGATAACACAAAGCCACAGGGCTCCATAGATTACTAAAGAGCATGTCACCTCACACGCGTCTCAATATGCCCAGCCTAAATGGACAACGGGAAACGATAACGTTCTACTCATAGAGAACAGTTATTATTATAGCTAATTAAATGGCGCATATAGATGAGTTAAGTTAGAATGTTTTGTTTTCCTCTTTTGTTTTAGGTTCTCGAGGTAAGAACCAATCGGATCAACCGACGGTATGTCCCGTCTGTGGGGCAACCTTAAGGCAGTCACGAAATTTACGTCGACATCTGCAACTGCTTCATTTCGGTGGAATGCCTCGAGCCGGTGCCCGTGCAAGGAGACTTCGGAATGCAAAAGCCGCTCATAAAAGTAACCACTCAATGGCAGGACCTCAATCTCAACCATCTTCTCAACAGCCAGCCTTCCATCCTCCACCGCCAATGCCACAACAACAACCTCAGTCGCATTTCATGTACACGGGACATTCTTCCATCATGGATCAAGTAAGGAAACATCTTTCTAACTGATTGATTGAAACGTTTTACATTGATTGTTAGAAAATTTATTTATTTATAATAAATAGAATAAAAAGTATTTGGGTACTTCCCTAAATTATTTGTCTAGGAGTTTGCGATGATTTGAAATATTGATACTTGGGGAATGTTTATTGAATTCACCCGTCCAGGGCACATCTCAGAGAGAATTGGGTGTGAGTTATCAAAAAAAAAAAACTTCTAGACAAATCATTAGCGCAAGCACCAAGCACGCCCTTTTTCCTTAATATAACCGAAAAGAAATCTGCTTATGGCATGTACTCAGTGGCGTAACTAGCCTATGGCCATTCCTTGATAAAGGAGTCAAAAACTAAAAAAAAACATTTATTATCCATACATTTTATATATCTACTATATTATTTATAAAAATTAATACGCAAGTGGAAACAAAATTCATAGACGCCAAGATTCCTGGTTACGCCTCTGCACATATTTCTTCATTTGCTATAGTTGTAGAATTTAATATATATATATAAGTACTAGTTGAAGGCTTAATTTGAAAATGAAAAAACAAATGTTATCCTTTTTATGAGAAGTTATTTTATTTTACACTTTTAAGTATAATATTTCGCAACAAATTGCCTCTTATTCAGATTGCCTAAAAATCGGAAACAAAAATTATCTTTTAAACCAGCACAGGTAATCTCTGAGCATGCTTGTGTGTTTGTTATATTGTGACTTAAAAGACAATTGGTAGCTGAAACATTATACTCAAAAGTGTGAAATAAAATAATTTTTTTCATAAAAAGGCTAATACACTTTTTTTATTTTCATATTAAGACAATATATTAAATAAATCAAATATCTTCAATCCCTCTTCTGAAATTTATCTTCCTCTCCCTTTTATTAGTACTATGTGCCTAAATACTTTTTGGTGTAATTTATAGACAAACCCAACAAACAAGAGCAACACTGAGGAATGGAGAAATTGACAATTTTTCTTCTTTTCTTAAAATATTTTGTGAGTCAATGGAAAAAATACAAAAGAAAATTGAAAAAAATATTGATATAATAATAATAATAATAATAATAGAGCTTCGGCTTCTGATAATTTCTTCCTATCATGATTTCTTTTAGTACATATTAAACCGAATCTTAAAGATAAAATATATCTAGATGAAATTATATCACATATTGAAAAATGCTCAGTCAAAACACTCAACTCGCGTTCATCTATCTAAAAATTATATCACTGGGTAAATTGTTGGAAAGTTGGAAATGATAGAAGATTATAGCTTGAGATATTTTATAAACATCACTGCTGATGTTTCATTTCTGACATAAGATATATTAATAAATGCATCTATTTGTTAAAATTATTTTTATAAACAACTTTTTATGAAAAATATAGAGAAAACGTGTGGTGGTTTTGAATCATCAGCCATTTTTTTGGTTTTTATCATTTTTGTTATAACTTCGATTTGATATTATTGAGTGCTGTTTTGTTAATATTGCCAAGGAACACGATATATGACAAAGTTCATGGAAAAAAATTCAAGAGTTAATATTAAAAACAGAGGGCTCCCCTTATGTCTAAACTTTTTAACGATTAAAACGAGTTCCTAGGTATTGTACCGGTCCAAGGTAACATATACAAAAAATTAATCGGAGATAAAAACAGTGATGTCAACCAAACAACAAAAAATGATTCATAACCGTTGCGCTTTTTGAATCACTCTATAGTGGATTGTTTTTTATATTACCATATATTACTTATCCACAATCCGAACCGAATCGTTTCCAGTTTTATTTTATAGATATATATATATATTAATATTAAGAACTACATTTTTCTATTTTTTCAAACTTTTCAACGTAACGGTAAAATATTATTTATATAAAGTGAGTCGTATTAATTTTAGAATAGCAAGAACCAAAAAAAATTTCTATTTTAAATTGTTTTTAAGAATTTTTATCACGTTCTCCATTCCTTTTGAAACGAGTAGAATAATCAAGCATGGTGAATGTTTAAAAAATTTTTTCTAATCTCATCTCTAGTGAGGTTTATTCTTAAAAAAGGAATTAATAATTCTTTTCTTTTTCTAAGTGACTTTTTCTTTTGCCAAGAGCCTAATGTCGCTACGCCACGAGACACTTATGCCCCCGGCTGGAATGAACGACTCCTCTTCGCCCAACAACTCCCTCATGCCCTGTCTAGGTTTGATCCCTAATCGGCCGAATGCATCGCCCTCGATAGCTTCAAGTGTTGCCGCAGCAGCTGCAGTGGCCGACCCTGAATTGTTGAGGTCCGTTGGCCTCTATACAAAGACACAACCTTAGCATTAGTGCTTGTTTTCTCTCCCCCCCTCTTTTTTATACCATACCCAACATCAACAACAAATTTGCTAACAATAGCAGAAAATTTAATTTTGCTATTTAAATATTCTTTTTTTAAAGTATTATAATAATAGAATATAAATATAAGTAGTATATGAAATGTGATTTCTAGACCAGAAAGATTGGGATGTTAGTAATATCTCAAAATTTGATGATAAAGTCATCAGAAATCGGTAAAAATTAACATTTTAATTTTATAAAAAAATAAGTATGGGGGAGAAAATATGCTAAAAATTTTGAGATAAAATAAATGATTTATTTTGATCTTTAAAAGCATATAGATTTTCATACTTAATAAATTAAAATAAACTTAAACTTTTATTAAAACATAGATATAATCAATCCCTCATTCAAAAATTCAAAAATTTTTCCAGGTTAGTATTTTGCTTTAAGTTGTTGCTTAGGCCTTAGTTAATAAGCTCATTTGTATATTCTTGTCATTTCATGCTCTTCTTTTAATTTCCCATTTAAAATTTAATTTAAAAAAATTATTTTATTTTATTTTTTTCAAATATCGACAATATGCTTATCAGTGATTGTATTGATAAAATTTTAATTAGAATTCGAATAAATTAGACTGACTCTGACTCCATCTCCTCTAACTTTAAAAAATTACGTCACTAATATTTTATACATTTTTTTAAATTTTATTTTATCGAATTTCTTGGTCATCTGGGAGAGATTCCTTACCCCTTTAAAACATATTTTCTTAAATAATTATAGTAGTCCTTTCTATCATTAATATAAATCAATTTTTCTAAAATAGTCAGTATTAATAATATTAATATATCAATAAATATGAAAAATAATCCAATCTCTATATGTTTTGTTATGATTATAATTTTTTTTTTAAGTCTTTCGGCCTCTGAGGCCATTTAGCTTCTATCCTTATTTATTTAAATTAATTGGTAGCCAATATAATTAAAAAAAACTTTTGTCGCTCAGGACGGGAAGCGAACCTCTGACCTTTGGCTTATGAAATTAATTATAAACTGAAAATTAAAAAAAAAAATATTTTGAACGCTGCCGCACTATTTATATATTCTTTGAATTTCATCGTTTGTCCTCAGTGAATGGAATAGTCAGTTAGTGTCTCAAGTTATCGTTTAAGTGTTATTAATTTATTATAATCTCACTCTTTCTACTTATTTTAAACGGTGCGTTGATTATTTTTTTACTTGAAAATTAATTTCATATTCATATGATAATTTTTATAAGAAAAAAGTAAAAAGTAAGATTGCCTTTCTTATTTAAGATATAAAAATGAATTAATACTTTTATTGGCTTTATTTATATTTATTAATTTATTCCCTACAATTTGAAGATATTATTTCTACCAAATAATTTATTTCTTCTAAGATCTTTTTCTTTGCTTTATGGTTAGTGATCGGCAAGGACTTAGAAATTTAATTTAAAAAAAAAAGTTGCACCAGACCTTCCTTTAACCCATCTGAGACCATTTAGACTAATGGGTAGTCAATATAATTTAAATAGAATTTGCCCTTCAGAAGGGTAAGCAAACCATTAACCCTTAGATCATGAAACAAGCTCTCTACCACGAATAGTAAACAACTTTTGTCAAAGTCCCCTCCACGAAAGGTTAAAGATATTGACATTGTCAATATTGATAACCTTAAAAGCCAAGGGAGGTGGAATCCCAGGCAATCCGATGAAAATTTATTTAAATCAAATTGGATACCAATTTAAATTTAAATTAATTTGCCTAGATAATTCGTATCGTAATAACAATATATATGTATCGATTAGAGTCATAGACTACAAAAAAAAATTGTCAACAATCGATCCATTTAGGTTCTATTTTAAGTTATTTTTAGCCTCTCAGGCCATTTTGACTATGGAACTTGGTGGCCAGCTCCAGCAAGTTTGGATCGATTGTTGCCATTTAAAATTGGTCTTTCAATATAAGCTTATATAAAATTTTGTTTCCATTCATCAAACCATCTCTACTCTCATACATACATATTCATATGAGCTTTTTTAAACCTAATTTCGTAGAATTCTGTTGATTTCAAAAATAACCATAAATTCCAAACTCATTTGTTTTTATCTCATATTTATCCTCTTATAGACCACTTTTATCTTTTAACAACAGATTTTCATATCTCCGATTTTTTAAATAAATTCTTTCACAAATTGATCGAAAAGAATAATGAGCTTGTTATTATCAATTTGAGGGATAAAATTTTGTTAATTTTTAAAATGTTTTTCTATGTTTTTGCCATCATCTTATGAAATATTTGCTTCTTCTCAACTTCTCTGTTCCAGAAATAACATTTCATATGCAACTAATATAATTTCTTTATAAAAAAATTTATTTTTTTACAATTTATGACATTTTATTAAATTTTTAGACAGTTAATGTGATATAGATTATAAATAGAGGCATTTTTTGTGTCAATTAGGTCTAAATATGGGTACTATATTGACTCTGTTAACAAAAGAAAAAAGAACTAAGATCCTCCAAATTAGCTTAAGCTGTAAGAAATTATAAATCCCAACGATAATCTTATCAACTTTTTCATGTATCAAAGTGTTTGCAATTTTTGATATATCTGATCAATCCTCTCTCTCTTTCTGCCTGGTAGCTTTAATAAATTTGGTGTTTGGATGAACTAAAGGCAGCCCTCATGAATTTTTTATTTTTGTTAATTTTTTCGAAAGATCTTAAAATTTTTCAAAGATTCATGCTTAAAAAATTTTATTTCTTTTTTCGCTTTCCCCTTTTTTTATAAGCTTTTTTTCAATTATGCAAAAAAAAAAAAAATGTTTGCAAATTCAAAAAAATTTCTTGAACTTGATTTATAAATAAGGAAGCTATCCACAATTTGAAAATAGTGAAGGAGAAAGTATGCTCATTACCCTTCTAAAAGGTAATTTTAATATAAGATTAATTTTTTAAATTAGATAAACCCCAAAACATCCCCGTCAAAAAATGGTCGAGTTCCATTCGAACACAAACTCATGAAGCAAAATATTAAACAATGGTCATTCTCTCCAATGAATAATGCCTAAATAAGCAGAAAAAAAAATATTACACTTATACAAAGCAATGGATAAAGGAACTGTGCATCGCACAATTTTTTCCCTTCACTCTACCAGTCCATTTTTTGATGTTTTACATGTAAAAATAGCGGAATATTTACTTCATCTTTAATAATTAACAATAGTTCCAACTTAAACATGTAAATAAATTTTTTAAGACAAAAGTTGATAGTTCAAGAAATTTTAGTTGAACTTGAGAGAAATGGTGTGGCATTTTTATATCCCTACGAAGAGACTTCTCCTACCTAATGCTCTTTCGAGTCTTTTGTGGATTAGAATCTTAGGGCTGGGCAGTTTCTCTAATTAGGGACTAGTTCCTTGTTAGAAGTTTTTGCAAAAAAAGGAACTAATACCATTACTTGTTCCTTTCATTTTGGGAGACTAGTTACTTTTGACGTTCCTTTTTACTTTTTAAACAACAATACGTTTTATCTAATATAAACTCTGAATAATTATCGGCAATTTCAATTTCTCTCATATGTTTGCCCAGTCAAAACAATCATCTTGTACTTGTACTGTAATGATATATTGACTTAGAATCTCTTAGGGCGTTGATATATTTCAAAACAAACCCCTCTTGTTATATTAATTATACAGATCAGCACGAAAACTTTAATTAAAGTGCATTCGTTTAAGGTTTGTATGATTTAATAAGAAGTTCTAAGTTGGATACACTGACAATAAAAGAGCACGAAATTAGAAAAAAAAAAAAAGGATTTCGTTACTCGCTACTCGTTCCTTTTATTTGAAGGAACTAGGCACAAAAAAGTAACAGACTCAAGGAACTTGACTGCCCACACCTGGCTTTAGAGAGCTAAAATCGATCAATAACGAACTCAATTTTATTGACTGCCTCTTCCACACGTTATGAATCGATTTCTCTCCTTAAAAGACACGAATAAACTTGCAGAAAAGAGCACTGAGGGCGGGAAAGTGAATTCATGACTTAGCTATTTTATTTTCTTCATTTGTAAATTTTTTTTTTAATTAAATGAATCTTTGAATCTTCTCATGTTTATGTTTGTAAATATATCAATAGATTTAGATCTGATGGAAGCCATTAGAAAATTTAAACGCCAATAGGATGATTTCTTTCATTTATGCTAATATATTGATATTAATATAGAAATTTTACATTCGTTTTTTTTTTTTTTTTAAAGCATAATATTTATGCTGCTCCAGAATATATATCTTGATCTCTTATTGACTATAAATAAAAAAATCCCATACAGGGCCATCCAAATTGTAAATAATTTATTTTTACGGATTTCGAGCCCCCTCTCGACGGCTCTGCAAATATATTAATGATAATATATTAGCATTTGTTTAAAATTCATTCATCCTATTTAATAAATCATGTTTTTGACTTCTTTTTTTTTTTTATAATTTTAAGTATAAATAAGATAATTATTATAATAATTGATGAGAAAGACAAATGAATTTTTATATATAAATATAGGCTCCTAATTTTATTATTATTTTCTATTTGTTTTTCTTTTCTTATTTTTTTTTTTTTAAATTAGAGACAATGTATTTATTTATTAATAATTTGATACATCACTTTAATAGATATTTATTCAAATTAGTGTGCAATTTTTGATACATAAAAAAGTACTGTAATTTAATATTATTATAAAGCTTATGGAGTGTCATGCTTAGGGTATTGGTCGTTTGCGTGCGAAATTATTTACTTGT
This sequence comes from Anisolabis maritima, assembly GCA_010014785.2. Taxonomy (NCBI): domain Eukaryota; kingdom Metazoa; phylum Arthropoda; class Insecta; order Dermaptera; family Anisolabididae; genus Anisolabis; species Anisolabis maritima. Next base: position 4,217 of record JAAAKE020115040.1, on the reverse strand, counting down.
ACATATACATAATAATTTACCCATCTATTTTTTTGAAAAGAAAACAGTGTGTGGTGGTGTCGGTCGTCTTTTGTGTTTGGGTCATCTGTGTGCACGCAATGCAATGCTAAAACCCGCCCTGCGCGGTTCTTGACCTCATCATACATGTATGTATATATATATAATTATATAACAGTCACCCAAAAAAGAATTTCCTCCTCTCTGCATTCTCATTTATACATATTCTAACTTGATTATTATAAATATACATATATATAGATATTTAAGGAAAGATGCAGATGACATAAACAATAGAGAGAAAATTATTTTTTGAGTGATTCGTATATAGGGTGTTTCATTATTATATGTTTTTCATACTTCCATGTTTATGGAATGGAATCACTATATATTTTTTTTTTAATTTTCAAGAATTGCAAATATAAAAGTTTTATATATTTTTATGTTAATATTTTTTTTTTAATATTCATTTTTGATGATCATAATTCATAGGCTAATATTTATTTAAAAGATCTGAATATAAATTTAAGAGATATATTCTAAAATCCAGAGTATTTTATTTTTTATTCAGGGAAAGAATTTAAGTTGGACTAAAACAATTACCTTCCCCTCTAAAATTTCAAACGATATTCGATTTGTTCCATTTCACTAGCAGGATCCGCAACCATACGCTCTCACCCATTTCTTCTATTTTAAATCATAGGAGGAGGAATTTTTTGTATTAATTAGTTAATGACTTAGCCAATAAAACCTACAATCGAGGCATTAGAAATCTTGACTCCCTAAAATGTTTCCCGTACAAAAAATCTCAAGATGCGCTCAGGAGAGATTATACCGCGCTCGTTAATTCCCCACCAAGTATAGAAACCATTTCCTTACCAGACCTCGCCTCTTCGACGTCCTAGATTAAATCGACTTTATGATATTGTTTTTAAATTAAATAATCTGTCTTTTCCCCTGCTTCGTTTTCTTTTGGATCATTTCGAAATTTTTATACACTCAAAACCAGTCCTCACTAAATTTATATTTTTTCCAATTCACCCATTACCCAGCGAGGGTCACTCCTTCCAACATAAAAATAAATGGGAATCAAATTTCAACACAAAATTTTGCCTTTCCTCAGCATCCGATAATGGACAAGCTAATCCTTCTTTTCCTACTCTTTCTAATAATCCGATCTTTGCTTTCCTTTCATTTGTCAATGAACTCTAAAGCCACCTGCACAATTCATGTTTTAATTGATAATTTAATGCTTAATGCATTTATATATCAATAGATACAGTCGGTCCAGTATAAAACTTACATGCCAGAAAGGGTTATTATATAAACATTTTTTCTACTGGCACATTGGCTACACACTGGCCATTGTGTATATGAATATTTGCTATTTGTCGTATCTTTGTTCATATAAAATTTTTAAATCGCATGAAACATTGAAGATTAACAAATAAGCGATTCATTAGAACGTTACAGACCCATTAGACCATCGGACGTTGCGACCTTTGTATTTATTTATTTACTCCACTGTTTTGGACCACCTTTCTCTTTCTTCTCCGAAAAAGAATCCCAACCAAATCTACTAAATATAAGGAAAATTTATAATATATAATGATATTCGTAAAATTGAATCGTTATCCTTTGAGAAAACTTGGAAGCCAATCTTTTTAATTAGACGAGGAAGAAAATGAAGAGTAATGAGAATCATATAAACAAGTAATTTGTTTCTATTTGATTAAATTTTATCGGTCCCCCCTTCATGTTATTTATTAATTAGCAATCTTATAATTTTGATAGAGAAAAACGGGACACTTCAAAAATTATATGTTATTGACTCTAAAAATATATATATATATATATATATATTTTATTATTTGTCATATATATATATAACTCTTGTATGTATTCTATACCGAAAAAAAAAAAGGTTTTATGTAATTTGTGAATTTAATTTAAAAATATTTATTTATTATCTAATTTTTTAATTTTTTCCCCAAATTTTCATTAATATATATATATATTTATCTTTCTTAATTTTCATTAAAAAAATCAGTTTACAGCAATTAATACATAATATAGAAGTGATTTTATGTAATTTATCAATAAATTATTTTGGAATTGTAAATCTAAATTGTACTCGTATTTCTTGAAAAACAATATTTGTTGTCCGGCTGGGTCCTTTGAAAACGGGACGAATGGGATCCCTATTATAAATTTTTAAGAAAATTACTAAATTTCAATTAATAGTTATTTTCATTGGAGGAGAAAGGAGGTCAAGCAAGTTAGTTCAAAGACAAAATTAGATTTTTATCTTAAGAATAATTTCTGTATCTAAGGAGAGAGGAGCAAAGGCTCAAAGAAGCCTTTTCTTTTCTTTCGTTTCCTATCCTTAGCCAAAAGCGAACATGTCGATCAGAAACGGAAAATTCCTTCCCAGTCATAATCTCCAAAATAATTATTTTTTATTAAAATCTTTTCTACTAAAAATCCTAGAGTTTAGCGAATGCAAAAGGGAAATTACAAAACAAATTAAGAGGGAGACTGATCCAGTGAAAAGAGAGAATTGTGTACATCTCTCTCACCACTTTAAACGCCCATAATCAAAAACAGCCAGTTTTTTTTTTTAAAGAGATCCATCAAAAAAGTTTTTATTTCACAAAGGGGTATATTTTATTTTATATGGAACACCCTATAAATGTACAAATTATAATATAATATTTATATTATACATATTTCAACAGTATATTTTCAATTGAAAAATAAAAATAAATAAATAAAATACATTTTTGGTTTATTTTCACATCAAAACAACGAAAAATTTTAATAAAAAAAAAAAAAAGAAATTCAAGATAATTTCATTTATAAACTAAAATTAAAGTTGATAATGACGTACAGTACGTAAATAAATAGAGTGATTTAGGAAATACGTAAAAGTAATTTCTGTTTTTATACAAAAATCCTTTTATAGAATCGAAACAAAAATCGACAATAAATTTAAAATGGAAAAAATTTGTTTTACTTTTTTCCTTGTTCTGAAAAAAAAAAAAAAAAAAAAAAACCTATCTCGAGGCATTTTCAGAATCTTCGAAATCTTCACCCCACTCTAAAATATTGTAAGTAAAATGTTTCTCCCGCCAAGAGTCTCACCAAATCAAGGAGAGATTATACCGCTCTCGTTATTTCCCCTTCTGGAGATCCTTAAGAGGGGAATGGCTCCGCGTCTCACCATTTCCGAACCGCACTTCGTCTCTCGTCAGCTCCAAGAAAAACTCAGAATATTGGATGAACAAGGATGCTAATCGACTCCCGGTAGACACCGATATTTGAAGAATTGCAAAATACATTGTGAAATCTAATGCCATCGTAATCTAAAATACTTCAAATCAGCCACCCATACTCAACATACGACACACCGAGCTTTTTTATGCAGCCCGAAATCATAATTTAATTTTAAAAAAATTTTTAATTAAAAATATTTTCCTCTGAAAAAAGGTAAAAAAATTTTTTTTTTTCAATTAAAAAAAAAAAATTTCAAATGTTTAAACTTTACAATTGAAAAAAATGTTAAATAAAAATTTTATATAACTGTTACAGCCATTTAAGGCGACTCCTAAAATGCTATAGTGACTCCACTGACTTAGCTACAAATATATATTATTATATTAAAATTTCTTCCTTATTTTTGATTGTTAAAATATTTTTAAAAACAGTAAATGACGTGTTTTGAATTCCATTTTCCATTTCGTGCCTCGAAATTTACCAAACTTAAGGTCAACACCATTGAAGTAACAAGTTCCAATACATAATGACTTCAAATAATTGAATATGGTTCGAGAGAAAAAAAAAATGTTGAGAAAGTCTGCTTTAAATAAATAAACGAGGAGTGGGATCCCTTTGTTAAATATAAATAAATCTCTTCCAGGGCTATAAAAATTACATAAAATTTAATGCATATTATTATTGCCTGTAAAAGAATTAATTTAAAATAGAGCTTTTTAAATTTTTTCAATTAAATATCGCACTTAAAGAGGGCTCAATGGAGGAGGAGTCGGTAGGATGCCGTCCTGCACGGAGATCAGGGTCCCATCCCGACAAAAGGGATTTTCTCATTAAATAAAATAAATAAATGTATGCCCTGGAATTGGAATATTAGATCACACAATAGAGCGCTCAGGAAACTACGAGGAGAGGAAGTTTCTCAGACACCCCATCCTATGGAGCAC
>JAAAKE020115029.1:504-16146 GCA_010014785.2 Anisolabis maritima | reverse complement strand
AAAAAAAAACATAGGAATGTGCAGAGCTGCCTCGAACAAATCTGCACATGGGCTCGCAAGTCATATCGGCTACTGAATAGCACTCGTCGCTCACAACAGTTTCAAAATAATACTCTGGATTTTTAGATATTCCAAATATAAAGTAAAAATTGTGACATTTGGTAATATCGACGGTATAGCGTAGCCTTCTTTTTTTTACCGGCCCCTACAAAATTTAATACCTTCCGATAAACGCTTCCAGTGATATAAACTAATAAAAAAGTTACATAAATATATTAAAATTTTCAAGACCTTTGGTGCAGAGGCAAAATTTTCGCCTCACGTATCAACTATTAAGAGGTTCAAAGCGACAAAAATTTATTTATATACTAGATACCAAATGGTTTAAATAAATATAAACCGAGTCTAAATAACCTCAGAAGTCGAAAAAGACAAAAAAAATTTTTTTAATGGAGTTGCTAAAAAAAAAAAATGCTAAAAAGTTGCGCCCAAAAGTCCTGAATAATCTACGGTGAGGGTACGTTTTTTAGTTTAGTTAGTTTTCAAACTTTTTATTGATGCGAATTTTTAAAGAATCGCCTTCATCATTATTATTTATTTATTTTTTTTTTTTTAATGATATTTATCTTACAAAACTCCACCCCCAAAGGAAAATTTAAATAATCTTAATCTGTTCAAATGGCAAATCTAGAGCAGAATATTTTATTTTAACGTTAGCTTGTTTATTAAAGAATCAAGATAAGCTTACAAATTAGGGATAATTAGTGATTATTTAAAATCGACTTAATAAAAAAAGGGATAAATTTCATTATAATTCAAGGATTAAGTTAGTAGTTTATTTTACTTCCATAAAATTCTTATCTAAAATATTTTATCAAAGACAAAAGAGAAATATGAAAAAATAATATTTTTTATTTTATTCTAATAAATAATAGTTCGCGCTTGCTTTCAGAACAGATAATATTTTCGATAATAAAGAAATGATAAAAAATTATTTATGGTAGCAAATTGGCAACCAATAAAACTTTTAAGCTTTTCTTAAATAGGGCTAACCAAACAGTTCAAACCTGTTGTTAAAGATATTATTGAATATAATATTGTCATAATCGTCCCAGTAGCCGTAAATACTTAAAAAAGAAAAAAAACAGATATTAAATAAAATTTAAAAACCTTTCTTTTTACGTAGGTTTATACACAAATACCAAGTCAATGTTTATTTTTATTGCTATTTTTTAGATTATGCTGTTTATATCAACGTTTCTGAATGATAGTTGCAACCTTGTGTCGAGGCAAGGAAATGTTGAAGTTGGGTCACAAGGCAAAAAGGTTGGAAAACTCTGGTTTATACGATATAAATAAATATCTTTTTATTAATTATATTAAAAAAAAAAAAAAAAAAAAACCTGTTGTTTAAGATATTATTGAATATAATATTGTCATAATCGTCCCAGTAGCCGTAAATACTTAAAAAAGAAAAAAAAACAAAGATATTAAATAAAATTTAAAAACCTTTCTTTTTACGTAGGTTTATACACAAATTTTTTAAGAATAAATCCCCTATACTATTGTTAGAAAATTTGGTACAAGCCTGGCAACAAAGGTCTTAATTATAATCACTAAGTTTCAAAAGATTTGATCCGGGGTGTGCTTGAAAAATCTTAATAAATTTTGGAGAGCCTTTTTTACCGCCTACTCTAAATTTTCTCTTCTTGGTCTAAAAATTTTTAAATTATCCGATGAATGGTTCCAGAGTAATAAACTAAAAATCTACACAAATACATATTTATACACACTTTAGGATTTTTTTTTGAAATTTAAATTTTTCATTCTTATGAATAATATCTTCCCCTTACTATTATATTAGTATAATAGTGTAGGAAGGTAAAAGAAAGAGAATTCGTAAGGCATAAAGACCAGAGTGACTAAATTTTAGTCTATTATTTTCCAATAGTAGTAAACATTATTGTGGTTAAATTACGCAAGTCTTCTTTTGAAATCGAAGTAATAATTAATTTTTTAAAGAAGGAAACAATTACTTTTTGTCCAACTTGAAGTATAATTGAATGTCAAAAGATTGTTTTCAAAAGTCAGCAAAAGATTTTGTAGAAGGTAGAAGAGCGGGAAACAAAAAGACCGGTGAAGATAAGACACACAATGATAAGAGAGAGAGAGAGAGAAAGTATTTTCTATCTCTTTTTTCGTTTGCGTGTTGTGTATGTGTGTTATCATACTGACGCCCGGTCGTTTGTTTGTTATCTCGAGGTAAACAGAGTACTGGCGCCATTTTGCCAACAAAAAATGACTGGGATATTTTTTTTTTATAATAATAAAAAAAAAAAAATACCTAAACTACCTTAGTGAAAATCACTAGTTCATAAATAAATTAAAGTTCATTGAAGAACGCAGATGAAAGCAAAAAAGACATTTACAAACGAATCACTCGTTGCTAACCCAAGCATCACTGTATTTCCGTTAAAAAAGAGGCCGGCCCGACGCACGGTCTGATTTCTTACGCTCCAAGATCAAATTTTGTTCATCCTAATTAATGATATGCATGTTATGAAGCAATTCAAAAAGCCCCATAATTACACTCTTCCTGCTCCTCGAGCCGATAATATATGTCTGACAAGAAGTTATTTGTTTGACTTGCGGTCAATATGTGAATAAAAGTCGGTGTCCTTCATTATAGAATTATATTTTTCATTTTGCTTTTTTTTTTTAAATAATTTTTTTATAATAAACATGATAACCGTTAACATACCATATTTATTAAACATTTATTTGTGAGTATTGGTGGATCAAATGACCATTTGGCCTCCGGGATTCGAACCCGGGATCTCCAATATATCCGAGGTATCGGTGTGCTTCCTTTGCACCAGGTCAGCAGACACTCGACCACAAGCAAAACTCACATTCCCGTATTTATCTAGATCGCTGGATAAGTAAGATAAATAAAAATTTTCCACACACCTGACGCCTCCTAAACATCAGATGGACCGACATCTTGGCCGGCTTTAACACCCTACTGCAAGCAGCAGAACCCTTTGATGGGTTTCGGGGTTTTAATTGAGTTAAAAAGTTTTCAAGACCTATCATTTGAATTAGTTATTAATATTCAATTATTATTTATACGAATAGGCCTAATAAATTTTTATTATTGGAAAGTTGTGTAGATTTAGCAGCCTTTTCGTATTATTTTTCTTATTTTATATATTATACGAGTATAATAAATTATTTATTTAATAATTCATATAAAGTTTTTTTAATTAAATTCTTAGTGAGATGAAATAAAATTAAAGCCCCCACCAAAGACCGAGACATTGGAAATGCTAATATGGAAATAGGTTCGGATACTTAATCGAATAATTTATTTAGGATGGAAGAAGAGAGAATTGCAATTTAGGCTTATGTTTTGATCCTGATTGGGACCATCCACAGTTAGAATATAAATTTTCATTATAAGTGCCAATTTATATAATTATAAGTGAAATGTTTCATTTATATTGTATGTCGTCAGCCTGGAAGCCAATAAATAAAATAACAATTAGCTGCATTCTCTCTTCTACCATCCTGAATAAATTATTGGACTAGGTATCAGAACACACCTCCATGTTAGCATTACTAACCTCGCGATCATGGGTGGTGGCTTTAATTTTAATGAGAATTTAAATAAATAGACTTTATATGAATTATAAAATAAATAATTTATTATACTTGAATAAAGATAGAGAGGAAGAAGAATCATTAGATAATTTGTTTATTAAATAAACATTCATATTTATTATTAATTAATCAATTATTTATAGTGATATTATTTAATATAAAAGATGCAACACATTCAAAACAAAAATAAAAGGTTTACTTACAATATAAGGACTTTTGGAGAGGGAGAGAGGAGAGAAAGAGGCGTTTGCGTTGTCTCTTGCTTGGCGTTCTCAATACAATTAATGGCGGCTCCAAGCGGCGGAGACGCTTTACTGGCGAGAGGAAGGGAGTCACGTGATGGCTCAACAATCGGAGAGCGGTGGGGGGGGGGGGTTTCATTATTTAAATAATGAGTACAATGGCGGCTCCAAGCGGCAGAGACGCTTTCTTGGCAAGAGGGAGGGGGTCACGTGATGGCTCAACAAACGGAGAGCGGTGGGGGGGGTTAATTATTTAAATAATCAGAGGGGTGGTGAGATGAGAAGGAAAAAATTAAAATTCAACTAAATAAACAAACACTTGAAAAATAAATTTCTGATTTGATTAAATATAAATTATTTTTTCACAGCATACACTAAATTAAATTAAATTAAATTTTGTAATGGCGTAATGTAAATAAAACAAAAAAATTTTAAAAACAATTTACTATGATTGATAAATAAATGGCCACTAAAACAGAGATGCTATTTATGAGATTAAAATCAATTTTAATGTTGTTAATACTAGGTAAGTGTCTGTCTCTGAAAAATATACATATTTCACATTGGAATTTTGTATGAAATTTTATATTTAACAAGATATCAGAGTGTGTTCAAAGAGTTTTAATTTCGCTTTTTAATGTAGTGGAATTTATTTATTAATCTATAATTGCCTTATTGATCTCATCTTAAGTCATGTAACTTTGATGGAATTTTACTATTGTGGATGTCTGCTTGTAATGAGTTAATTCGAAAAGCAGTATATTGATTTTTTAAGCCTTTTTCGGCATCTGAGGACACTTAGGCTCCGCCTTATATTTATTTATTTATATTAATTGGTAATGAATATAATATAAATAAATTTTTGTCGCTCAGGAAGCCAATCACTGGCCTTTGGAAAAAGAAGCGAGATCTCTTCCTCTTCACCAAAGGACAGGGCTGTAGACTGATTTGGATGTGATTTCTTTAATTGGACAGGGAATCAATTTAGGATGATAATTCATTTAAAATTTTACTAGAATGGGTCTTTTGTACAACTGAGAAACCAGAGGTTTGATTTAGTTGGTATTTATTTCATAGGTCATGGATTCTTCTGAGATAGATTTTATTATTATAATTGCTTTAAAATTTTAGGTCTGCTGAACCTAAGAAAATATCAAAAAAACTACTAGTCATCGAAAATTGTATATTTAAAATAAATAAATAAAATAAATCCTTCCCAAAGCCATTGATTATTTTTAAATTAGGGCCCTTTCTCCTAATACTATTAGCTGTAAGGTATATTCAATTTAGGTTATATTTTAATTTGTAATTAAAAATAAAAATAATCCATAAATTATTATTTAGCAAAAAATCCTGTCAAGAACTTTTAACAGAAAAAATTTTTCGACTATTTTTGCCAAGAAAAAAAAAATTGGCATTGGAAGCTTACTAATATTGACTAAATGGGTATTTCCTTTTCTATTTCTACGTAAAAACTATTAGAGAGCGAAGAATAATAATTTGAGGAAAAAATAAAAATGAGAAATAACTCATTGATATTTAAATGAAATAAGTTGTGTTAATTCATAACAGGAACGGATTTGTTTTATTTTAACATGCGAATTAAAAAGTAAAAATTAAAAAAGAAAAAAATGAAATTTCCTAAGTGATCAAAGCCCAGTATATTCCACACAGTCTGAGGTTCGTCAAAAAAAGAAGCCCGAGATTGAAATGAAAGTGAAATAGGCAAAAAAATAGATCAAACGAAAATTACAATCCAAGAAAAAAAAATGGTTTAAAAAATTTTCTCAACAAGTCGGAGATTTAGAGTTCGTTTCCCAAGAAACTCGATCCACTCATTAGAAAGAATCAGGTGGCAGGATTCTGGTGCAAGAAGCCCTGGAATTCTACCCCTATAGCTTTCGTCCCGGTCACAAGAAAAATAAACACAATTTTAATTTTTAAAAATAGTAGGCACATAATTAATATAAAAACATCGAAGCATAGATCTAAATAGAATTTCAAAAACTAATTCGAAAATTGTTAGAAGGAATATTTATTTTTATTTCCTATATATTATATCACACACCGTGTTTTAGTATATAATCAACAAAAAGATTAATACAATGAGCTAGAAGCAATTTACCTGAACTGGAAATGGCAGGGTGGAGTCGATGTGTCTTAGGAGACAACCATCTCACTACTGAGAGCCTAATAGAATTTCAACATCACAATACAGAGAGGGGAAAAGCCTGTCTGGACCTGCAGGAACAGCAAGGCATAAAGAGAGACTGGGATTTTATATTGAAATGTAATGATAGTATAACTCTATCAGGATATTTTATTTTCGAGCACTATTATATATAATAGTAAGAGGGAAAGAATTATGTCCATGAAAAATTTAACTCAACAATTTTACGTTTCAAGTCAAACGGGCCCCATTTTTTTTTTATCTCTGGAACCTCTTATCGGAGAATGATGCAACTTTACAAATATACTCTCCTTGGAGAGCCGTTGAACGTATTAAAATTTGGAGACAATCGACCCTGCAAGCAGTGATCCCCCCCCCTGCTCAATATTTATTAAAAATCCACGACCAAATATCTTGAAACAAAGTGATAATAAGTAAGTCGTTTGTCAAAAATATTATATACATTATCACACAAAGAAACTGAAATTTTATTTAACCAGTATAATCCCAATATATTTTTCTCATCTCATTTTTAGAAATAAATGTTAAACCCCGACCATGATTGCAACGTCATCATGACTCATTATTCAGTCAGCAGCCTGTCATAGCAAACATTTTCTGTTTATAATATTGTATATCTCTTTTCTTTTTTAAATGAAATTAATAAAAATATATTTATTTAAATCGTATATCATATAAACAAAATAATTTAAAAAATCTAAAATATAAGAAGAATAAATAAGATTATGGTATGGTATGGTTAGCCCTGTTTTGCAATTTTGTTGAGGGAATTGTTTTTTTATTTCATTTAACCAACTGCGATCGCAATAGTTTCTCACTATATATTACATAAAGGAAATAGAAGACAGATGGCAAGAAAAAAGAAACCTTTGGAAGCCATTAGTCGAAAGGAGGCGTTTCGAACAAAATTTATTGGTTCCTTTATTTATAATCAGGCCCAAGGTTGTCATGAGTATGTGTCTATATTGTAACAATGTATATATCTTTTAATTATAGTAAATGTCATTTGGTAACATGCGAGTAAATTATAATAATTAATAAAAAAAAAGATTATTATTACTCGCTTAGGATTTCCAGCCTTTTCAGGAAATTGGCGTGCTAACCACTTGTAATTACAAGAACCCAGTGACCTCAAAATACTAAAGAAGTACGTCTTTTATCAGATGTGTTCTTATGACTGCTATCAATCCATATATATATATATATTTGTTACTTAACTTTATTTTAGTCCATTTTATTCATACCTGTCTTGTATTTGGTTTATTAATATTACTTTTATCGTTCTATAATCCCTTCCCACAATATATCTTTCAAATCATTAAGTCACACTCATTAAATACATCAAGAAGATCCTTATCGCAACTCTTAAGGAATTTTTTTTTGAAATGCATGCGGATTGACAGTCAGTTTGTTGATATAAAATAGAAATTTAAATTTAAAAAAATCCACCCATTAATTTTTTTTTTTTTTGGAGTCCTTTGATCTGTCAATTAGTCTTATATCCAGATACTTTCCAATATCTAAATGTAATAAAATTATAAGCTTTTCTATAACAGAGAAAACCAATAGAAAAAAAAAATTATATACACACTTATATTCTGATGATTATCATTATAAATATATAATTTAAATAAACAAAAAGAACCTTCTCAAGGTACGTAACAACATTTTTAAGATTTTGAATAAATCGCCATTCAAAATTAAAAAGGAGAGAAAGAGAAAAAGATTAGAGATATCTCTCGTCAAGTACTTGACCTAAATTATTAAAATAATAATAATAAAAACACGTTTGATTTTTTTTTTTTTTTTTCTTAATATCTATTTTATTATTTATCTATTATTTCAAATGACTTTTATGCGTTCCTTCACCCCAAGTGCATATAAATAAAATTATCTTTTTAAAAATAAACATAATAATAAGTGTAATATATATATATATTTATTTATTTATTTGTCCGTCTGTCATGCACTGTTCGAGCAACTTCCCGATGGAATTTCGAAATGAAATTTTGCGCCCTTATACGAATAGAGGACAATAGCGAAAGTCCGGGCCCCAAAAATCCATTTTAGAGGGGAGGGGGTTCGAAAATTAAACAGCATTGGGTATGAAGGCCTTTTGAAAAATCAAAGCTAATTTAATTAATTAGTAATAGTAAAATAAAATATTTACAAATAATTAAATCTCGAAAATAAAAATTGTTAATTTTTTTTTTTAAAGAGGAAGTGGAAAGCATAATTTAATTTAGGACGCGTCAACTTGACATGGATTTTGTCTCAATGGCCTCACATTCCTAAAAAAAGCACGAAGTGGAGGGGTGGATAGTGGGTGGCTCAGTTAGTATAAAATAATTTTCTTCAAGTTGAGTGAAATTTTATTAAAGAGAATTTTAGAGGATCGATAAGGTTGCCATTCATAAATAATTTTGTCTAGATTTAATTTGTTCCAACGCATGAGCAGAACGTTTACTCACACAAAACTCTAAAATAAGATCTATTTGTGGGACTATTAAAATTCTAATCTAAAAAAGGCAGCGAGATAAGTAACCAAAACGTTGTATTTCACATTGTTTAATTAATTTTTGACTTTTCTTAGGAATATATAACTTATAATCCTAAATTGATTCTCTTTCTAATTAAAGAAATCCAAATCAGTCTACAGTCCTGTCCTTTGGTGCAGAGGTAGAGATCTCGCTTTATTTTCAAAGTGATTGGCTTCTTGACTGACAAAAATTTATTTATATTATATTCACTACTAATTAATTAATTAATAAATATAAGGCGGAGCCTTTTTTTTTTTTTTTTGGAAATGGAAACATAAGGTCTAACTGACCTAAATGACCAGTAGTCACAAGAACAAGTGAAGAGGAGAGTGGTGATTTTAAAAGGTGCCTGTTGAGGTTAGATTTGAAAGTTTGGAGATTTTAGGTTTTCGTGAAGATAGTAGTAGGCAGGATATTCCAATCACAGAGGTCATGGGTATAAAAGAAGACTGGAATTGACTAGACCTACTAGTCGCGACTTTAACGACATGGGAATGTTGGGACGATGAATCCCTTGTATTGCGGAAAAATGTCGCTTTGGGAGGAATGATGGACTTTAATTCAACAGAACCATCGACCCTGGTAATACCTGTAAAAAAAGAGTCAAGGCGGAGACACTTCTTCTGTGATCGAGTGGCTACAAGGAGGCAGTTAGAGAATCGTCTCCGATCAGTCTCACTGCACGCTTGTGATTCGCATCAAGGGAAGAGAGAGCCTGCTGAGAAGCCCCTCTCCATAGACCCATACTCAAGACACGGACACACGGACGAATCTGAGCCTTATATAGGCTTAGAAGCTGGTGAGGGGAGAATTACGATTTGCCAAAACCTTTTAATATAGAAAAAAAAAAAAAAAAAAAAAAAAAAATAGCAAAATACCTAGTGTGTATAAATTTTAATAAATTTTGTAGACTGCAAATTTAATGTACGAGCCGTTCAGGCAGAAGATCAAAGTACGACGTTCGTCGTATGGAACGTAATAGATTGTTAAATGGAAGCTAAAATCCAAAACGAGCCTTTCAGCTTAAATTAACCCTTATATGTAAGGGTTTTCTTTACCTTAGATAAAGGCAGAGGCTATTGAGAACCCAAAGAGGCCAGGAGAAAAAGGGCCCTTTGGAGTGTGCGAGCACCACGCCCTCTACCAGCCTCTTCAATGCACTCAAGTGCGAACCCCTTGGCTAATTCTATCCTCTCTTCGTTTTAAATTAAATAGAATTTCTAAACTAGTAATAAATAATCATGGAATAAACGATTTTGGTTATGATTTTTTATCCTTTTTTTTTAACAAAAATGGCCGATTAGTCGGCTTATCCCTTCTAGTGAATAGATGAACTAAACTAAAATTTAACATATTTGTAAAAAAAAAATTATTTTATCTCCAATATTCAATCCATTTAAGTAGGAAAAAAAAAGGGGAGGGGGGGGAATACATTTCTTACAAGGAAGAAACCTCCTACTTGTTAGGTAATCGATGTAATCGAATGATTGATCAGGCGAATGGTCGCCTCTGCGTGCGTGTGGGCCAAACAAACGCAGAATGCACGATTGCGTGCGCGCAAAGTTATAGATACCTAGGGTGTGGGCGCGATACCTGCACTCGTATTTCTTAATTATAGATCAAGGCTCATAAAAAAGTACAAATATCATTATTAATTACAATTATGAATTGTAATTGCTGAGTGGCGCCCCCTCCAAAAAGCGCATGACTTTCTCATTTGTAACACACCTACTAGATTTATTCTTATTTCTTACATTGAAATAATTCTTAGAATTTTTTTTTTGAAAGTAATATTATTATTATTATTATTCTAACATCAACAAACAATAAGAATGGAGAAATCCAGGTGAGACAATAAAGCAAATTAATCTCTTTTAGTCATTCATTATTTATTTATGTCTTTTAAGGGAAAGTTTGACAAATTTATTATAATATAAAAACTGTTTTGTTCGCTTTATCTTGGTAATGACGTCACATTTTCTTGTAAGCGTCATCAATAAAAGAACAAAATTAAGAGGGGATTTTATTAATGTTTTATGGAAAGCAATAGTCGCTATTTGGCAGGAAGAAATTTTAATTTATTATTTTCAAGCTCATTTCAGTTGACCGATTTTAACCAAATTTTTGACAATATATGTTCTCCAAACAAACCAACTTATAAAAATAACTCAAAAGTTCAGAAATTTGACAAGACTTCAAATTTATCAGAGAAAGTAAAAATGAATTATCATATCATTAGTACAACTAACAAATTATTTTCTCAATAACACCTTTTGACATAGCCTACTTTCAATTACCACTTCGATTTGAAGATAATTTATGGCATCGAATAAATAAAATTTTTTATTATAAAAAAAAATAAGCTTGTCAGGGAAATGAGTTATATTTTATTTATGTAAAAGTTAAAGCCAAAAGAACTTGAGAAACTGTTCCTCCATTTCGGAATCGATTTCTATTAATCTGAAAATGCTAACGGAAGGGAATGAGTTAATGTCTTCTTGTCCTCATCATCGAATTCCTCTTTATGCGATCGGCATTACTATAGTAGTGTAGTACAAAGAAAAGAAGAGAGTCCCTTCAGATAGGCGGTGTTTTCAATAAATCAACTCTGATTTATGAGACTTTATCGAAGAGACATAAAAAAAGTTCAGATGAATAAAATAAGCGGATCTTATTTCCTTTTATACTTCTCTTTTATCTCCTTAGAAATTAATAATACATAAGACTGCGAAAATTTCAAACTTTTTTTGATAAGACACTCAAGAACTGTGTTGTTAAAGGACGGTATTGCAATCATACTAAGTGTAATATTCACCCTTGCTCGATCGACATAACGTCATATGAAGAGTAAATGTAAATCCAATCTCCTATACTCACTAAATTATTATATATAGTAAATTCAGCCTTAAATGGCTGAAGTGCCACTTGACTGAAATGAATAGAGGGTGTTTGGGATACAGCTTAAGAGATTTTTACAGAGGAGTGTGAATTAGGTTATTTGTATTGTTGATATAGATGTGTAGAGCAAATTCGGTTGAACGGATTTTTATGAAATTTCATATTTAAGAGTCCAATATTAATATTTCAATTCGCAGATATTTTGGCACAGGTCTGGATAAAAATATTTTAATTTAGTGATGACATATAATCTCTTTTATCATTAGTAAAAAGCATTTTTTTAGACGGATCTTCGCCAAAGTTGGGCAAATTGTAATATTAGAAATATGAAATTTCATTAAAAAAAAAGTTTAAACCGAAAATGTATATTCGTTTTACAAATGGCCAAATTCTTATTCATCTGTACCAAAAGTTTATCAAGATAGAGAATTTTTTTTTTTTTGTTCTATAAAAATTTTATTAAAGCAATCATACGAAAATCTATTTTAAAACCTTTTTTTAAGAAATCAAAAGATACAGGTTGTCAAATTACTTATGAGGGGTTGTATATTTTTAATTACATTTTTTTTATTTAATGGTAAAAATGCCGGATTATGCCAGAATTAATCTTAATCATTTATTTAATTACACTTTTCAAAATATTTTTTCGCACCCCTGATATAAATAGAAGACAATTAGTCGATGGATTAAGGGTGAGGACTTTGGAAATAAGTAAAATACGACTGGTTGTAATCCAAATGAGGGCAAAAATAATTCAACTCAAGTAAAATCCTAAGTCGCTCTTCAGGCAAAGAACCATTGACAGGTTTTCTTTTTCTAAATGTCAAACAAAATAAATAAAAATAAACCAAATTGACAATTAACTAAATTGCCAAAGATTAATCACAATATGATAAAAAAGGGTTTTAATTTTATTTTTTCTAGTTAAAAAAAAAAAATTGTTTATTTGAAGGATAAAACAGAGAAAAATTTATATTTATACTTAAACATATTTTTTTGTTTGCGAACCACCAAACGACATTTTTTCGCTGAAACGGTAAGGTAAAAAAATTAAAGAAAAAATAAATAAACTTTTACATCGAACAAGTATAAAATAAATAAATCCATATAACAAATGTAAAAATTTGAAGCGTTCGGATCAAAAAAAAAACAAAATTAGTAATAAGCCATGTTCGTATTAAAAACTTAAATTTTTAAATAGTGTTAATTTTAATTCAAAAAATTCCGACAGAGCAGTACTTGGTAACAACTACTTTAGAAGATTAATTTCGCTATAAATAGCATCATCAGATCCGCTAAAAAATGTTGAAATAAACATTTGTTAGATAATATAGATATATCAATAGAAATAGAGAAACTAATCGTCTAAAGTGTAAATAAATATATACATTTTCGTTTGTCCCTGAAATAATTAACCTAACCAAAATTGAGTTCACTCATAGCAACCATGGGTTGGAGTAGCGCAGGGGTTCCCAAATTTTTACGGACCGAGACCCACTCTTAGAAGACATTTTTTCGCGAGTAATATCTTTAAAAGGAGGAAAAGAAAAGTTACTTAATATTGAAAATATTTATTCCGTTCATTTGTTTGTATATATATTTTCTCTGTATGTTAATAATAAATAAAGTTATGGAAACCTTTTATTTTTACAATGCATTTTTTTTTTAGTATATTTTGTCGGCAACCCTAGTCCGCGAATTTGGAAAACCCTACTGGAACTATGACAGAAAGCGCCATTACTGTGTTGCTGATCTTCTAGCAAATGAAGACCCTTTGGCCTCCAAAATTCCTAATAACAATAAACATCTCTTGATTTATTAACTTAATATTAATAAAGAGAGTGAAATCAAATTATATATCATTGTGTTTATTTACCATAGAAATAACTCAATTATAAAAAGTGAGAAAACTTCGAAGAGCAATGTAAATATTTAATTATTAAGAGAGAATAATTGCTAGTCTAAGCTGGTTATAATAAATAATAACCGTTCCGGGTGAGAAGACTATCTACACGCATGGCAAAGTTCATCACGTTATTTAAGCGCAGTCTTAAGGTCGTACACAAATGGAAATGTTAAAATGTTCCAAGATGCAAGTGACAAAAAAAAAAAAAAAAAAAAGAATACTCTGTATATATTTTTTTGATAATTTGCCAATGAAAATTCCCGCGCGCAGTTCAGCTGACTGCATTTTTTTAACTCCGTAATATATTGTCTCATTACATTGTAAAGCATTTTTGTTTGATGTTTTGAAAGAGATTAATTTGTCCAGAAAAAAAGAAATAAAAATTTACGAGTTAACAAAAAAATTTTTTTTTTTGAATTATATTAATTCCTCACTTGAAGAGAAATTTTATCATTTTTTTTTTTTTTGTTTATTTATTTATTTAAAAAAAAAATCCGGATTCATATCTTCTATTTTAATACGTAAAGCATAATAAAGCAATGTTTACAAGACAAACGTGCGTGTATCGATTGCTTTATGGATTACGAATTAAAATTATCTATAAAAAGAGCTTAAAACTTCTAATTTGTTTAATTTAAGGACGTGAATGCATCCAGGATAAACAAATTTAAATATTTTAATTGTCAACGTTTCAGTCAAGAAATACAGATGATATTATTTTATCATATACAAAAGTTATTTAATATAAGTTTTGTTTATGATAAAATATTCATCATCTGTATTTTTTAACATTTAATTGTGCTAGGAAAGCGTTTTATATTTTTTATGGCAACGTCGGGGATAAAATTCTCATTTAGAGGAGTTAAGAAAAAGAATAAGATACATCCGATTTTATAATGAAAAAATAAATAAAATCACTCAAATAAATTTAAACAATATAGAACAAACGAAATATTTTAAATTTTTAAGGCCCCTACTCCGTAGTAGTGGTAGTACTTATGTGCTTTTTTATTTTTTTCGATTTTCTCCCTATTGGCTCTAAAAATTTATTTATTATATAACAAGTATGTTTGCGTTGAGAGTATCCTAAATATGTTTTCCCACAAATTAGACCTAGGGCAGTAAATTCTTTGCATTCTGATTAGTTAAAACACCAATTTTCATCAAAATCGTTAGATGTTGAAAATTTCAACCTAATCGGTAGAGCGGTTGAAGGAATATTTCCATTAATCGCACACCAATACACCAAATTTCATAAAAACCGTTAGAGCTGGGAAAAAATTTACATAGATAGAAATATAGAATCTATAGAAGATTAGTAATACTAGATACATATGGCATCCGAAGAGACAAAAAAATAGGTTCTAAAAATATTTATATTATTTTTTTACCATGGCAACGAGGTGCCCCATTTGCGGCTCCATACTATTTTGAGCTATGATTAATACAACATTTTGATCATATGATCTGCCAATTTAATCAATATTGTTAGAGCAATTGAAGAGAAAACTTAAAAACGTATTTGTTTTGGAAGGGGCTAATTGTTAGTTAATAATTTTATAAGATCATTTAATAAATAATTGTTATATGAATATTAATAAAAAAAAAAAAAGTACATCAGTAAAGTACTAATACTCGTTGACTGATTTTGAAGCTTATGCGACGAGGGTACTTAAATTAAATATAAAATTTCAGTCTCGCACGTTTTTTAGTTTTTAAGAAATCTTGTTCACTGATACATTGACAGACTTTTTGCGTAACCCATTTTTTAAACTCAGCGGACCTCAGAACGTGTATTTTTTTAAATCTCGACATCGTGATCGCAATACTTTCTCAATATAATCCACATATTTAGGTAGAGAAACTAATTCATTCATTCAATTATTTAAAAATATATATGGCCTCAGGCTTTAGAAAAAAATTTTTTTTAATGACATTCTCAAATTATTTTAATCAATTTTGATAACTATTATTATATTTAATATTTTTCTAAGCCTCAAGGAGGTTACACACGTTCATATTTTTATTAAAAAAAAAAATAATTTTATTTATAGATTATAATGGTATATAATAATTTATCAAAATAAATTTATCAACTTTAATGAGACCCTTTTGTTGGGCATTCTCTACCAATTTGTCCATTCTTGCATCACTTGCATTAGTTAATGCTATTATTTTCGGGAGCCTCATTTAAAAACCACT
>JAAAKE020115018.1:0-10534 GCA_010014785.2 Anisolabis maritima | reverse complement strand
TGCAGTATAAATTTAATTTGAAAATATATATTACTTAAAAATATTCATTATCGAATAAATTGCCAACTCTTTACTCCCTCCTCTCACCTCTCTATAATCTCAGCCCTTTGATATATTTCAATGGAAAATCGTACATTAGAAACGGCGCCCGCTTAAATTTACTATTTTCCATTAAAATATATGATTCAAATTTTGCAGTGCGATGTGATGAAGCCCTAGTACGAGACTTTTGTATATTTTCGTAGAGATTTTAATATCAGTAATTAAAAATTATTTTTTACAAATTTATTCTTACCTATTTGAATTCCGTTCCCAGGCTTTTTTTAAAGATTTTCGTAATATATCTTCTATCAAACATTTAACCGACTGAAAATAAAAAAAAGGCATAAATGATAAAAAAAAAACATTAGAAATTAACCAACTCAAACAAACATAGCTGTAATATCAGAATGTTTACATCAATTTTTTTTGTTCAAATTATTGCGTAAAATACCATGCTCTGGATTAAGCAATCCTTTTTAATTAACACCTTTTGTATTTGATGACTTCAAGCCAATCGAAAAAATTCTCAAAATGGAAACTAATAATTTAGTCAAGGGGAGTAATATATGAAATCACAATAAATGAATTTTACTCAATTATAAAAAACCTATTTTTCGCATGTCCTGCCCTTCTCCTGTTTCTGAAAGAAACAATTTCATAATTCCCACTTGAGAACTGATGAATCAGGAGCCGTAGAAGAATATTTAAGCATAAAAGAATACTCCCCAATTTAAACAAATGTATAGTACTTTTTATAAAATAGATAACAGGGAATTAGTCAACCTAAGAATATTCCTAATAATTGATTTTTCTCGCAAATTCAGAAATAAGCCTCTACTCTTAGTTATTGTATTTTTATTTTATTATTGTTTCTATTTTTTTTAAATGAATGGCAAAAATAGAAATAAAAATCTGGTGGTGCCACAAAACTTTCATTTATTGATTATTTTGATTTTTAATATTTTATTTAGGCAGGAATTTTTTAACTAGGTTGGCATTAAGACACTGGGTCAGAGAGGCTCTCATACGGGCTCGATTCAAAAGTCCTTATAGCGAAAATTCTCCATATTTCAAAAAAGAAGCTGGATTCTTTTGGGGAAAATAAACCTAACAAAAGTAACATAAAATGTAATTTTGAATATCTTTTCTTTTTCAACTTTTTTGAAATATATATTAAGAAAATTTAGACAAAAACTAAAAAACTGCAAGAGTAAAGTACTCTCCAGGGCATTACATACTAAAACCAAAATATACATTTTATACGACTCTCATTAGATAAGTGATAAATAAATTTTTAAAAAATCTTCGAAAAAAAACTAAAAAAGTACTACAATAGGGCCGATTTTGGACAAAACCTTTCCTATTCACATATTCATGTCAGTCTAGATTAATGTTTAAAATTTCATCGTTCTAGGATTTGTAGTTTAGCCTATATTCTGGCCAGCGACACAAAGACACTTACAGCCCATTGTTTGAATCATCAAATAAAATTTTGGATTCAACACGTGCATATGAAAATATGTACCATAGTTGATTACTTACAGCAAGGAGAACCCTCTGAGCGAGAGGGTAAACAACGCCCGACGCTACTTCTTCAGGCGGTAAAGGAAAGCCCAATTCACGTGCAGTTTCTCTTAAGAAATAGCAATCTTCTTCTAAATTGGAATCTAATTGAAGAATTTCATGTGGTTCGTCTATCGGTTCTTCTTTAACTGTAGAAATCCAAAAAATTAGAATTTTGTACATTTCGAACTCTTTTTACAAGATGTCTTTTGTTTTTTTGGGTCTAGGGAATCGATCCCCTTTTCCCAAAACAAGTTTCAAAATCTTAATTTACCTTTAACTTTAGGGGCATTTATGGAGATAATATCAACATCCTCATTCGATGTGTTGCTGATAATATTTATTTCCATATCTGACTCTTTAGAGTCTTTAGGTATCGAATGTAAAGTTTCCAGAATGTCTAACGGTTCCGTGTGCGTGTTGATGTCTAGTACTAGGTCCATTGGTTCACGAGACGGGTCTGTGAACAAATTTACATTTAGTTAAATTTATTTTAATAATCAACAAAAAATTCAAGATTTAAAAAGTTAGGGCATATTTTAAAAAAAGAGGCTCAAATTTATAAAAATAAATTTAGTGGCGGTTAATCTATAAATTCTATCGATTAGCAAAATGGAAGTTTAGATATGAGAATTTTACCAAATTCCATCTCTACTCAATCATATATAGTCAACTGATGATCTTGGTGCTTAGTTTACAGGTCAAACGCCGACGAGCGTTTGAACGTGGGTTCGAGTGCCTCATTTTTCCATTTCACGCGTTTAAGGTAAAAAACTTTACGTCTCGAAATTGATATTTTCTAAAATTTAGGGAAAATAGTTCTCATTTCAGAGAAAATAAATTTTCTTTGTTTCAGATGTCTACAGTTATTCTCAGAATGGTGATAAGACCCCTCTGAAGGATTTAGCACTGAATTGTACAGCAGGAAAACAACGAGCACTCCTTGTGATTGGGTACCTTATAAGTCGTTCGGTAGAGGAAACTTTTTGCCGATAGTTTTTTAGAGTTGAGATAACATTTCTAAGATTCAGAGAATGTCTTGACTGTAGGTAGATTTCTTATTTGGTGGGAGAGGCCTAACTAAAATATTTTTATTGAATGTTAGTTTTTCTTTATTTGCAAATGGTTTTTATTAGTATTTCAATTTAAACTTATTTTGTTCCATGTTTATATTGAAAGTTTGTTTTGTTTTGGCATTTTTTTGACTTTGGGATGGAGGGACCTCATGAAATGAAGTGAAGGAAGTGCTACGATTGGAAGAAAAAAATTCCAATTTGTTATCAATATTACCTTTCATATAGGGAGTAAGTAAAGTGTAACCAAAATAACGGGCCCAAACCACAATGGCGCGAGTGGTCCAAACTTTGTCTTCTGGATGACCAAGAGAAATTAATTCGTTGCGTAATCGCAAAGCACGGTACCACTGAAAAAGGAAAATTACAAAATAATATAGTTTAGACAATTTTAAATATTAATTTTTAAAGATGCCTTTGGTAGGGAGATCAAAAAATATAAATTTGAAGAAAGTCGAGTTTTTTAGATATTAGAAACTTGAAAATAATTTTTTAGTTAATTTACAATGTATTATAAATATTTTTTGAAACTTTTAAGCTGACTGAAAGTTGAAGAATATAGAATTTGGATAAAAATGGAGAAAAAACGCAAGTATAAGAAATTAATTGGGATTGGGAAGATTAAAAGTATGATATATGAAAAAGTATATGAAACATGAGAAAGCTAAGGAAGGATATTTGAATAGAAGAAAATAAATTGGAAAGCAGCTAAAATAGATAATTAAAAAAATAAATGATTTAATTTCCCTAATGAAAAAAACTTTAAATATTTAACTACTTACTTCGCAAGCTTTCTGTTTTCCCAAAGGCCATTTATGAAATTGTTTATAACTTGAAGCGGAATAGGGATGAACTGCGCGATATTGAGGATCAGATGCTTTAGGCGTAACAAGAGGCACAGCGGTTATTAACCATCGAACACATTCGCCAATGGTGGAGAATTTACAAGAATTCACTCTCTCCCTTGAAGTATAAGAAAAACAAACATTTCGGATTAGAACAATATTTATCAGGAATAAGTAGAAAAGCTAATTATTTTGGCATAGTATATTTCTTAGTGGAGAATTATATTTGCCGGAAATGATGTTTGAAAGCTGTAGAAGAATAACAATGGAGTCCCCACAGCCACTTTACTACTTCGTAGCTGTAGAATAATTTCAGCAAATATAATGATCTATTAATAAATATATTACGGCCAAATTTTCATTATAATTGTATAGCCTGACCGAGTAAGAGTGATACACGAAGGTGGAGTTTATTTGGAGGGGAATATGGTAAGTATAAAGTTATAGCGTGAATTTTAAAAGCCCCTCTAGGGGGAGAGAAAAAGTATGGAGGGAAGTAGAACTCCATTGTCTGCGCATGCTAATAGGATGTCTCTCTTGTTCGGACAGGCTTATATAGATTTAATTTTATTTCAAAGTAGTCTAATCTGCATATACATGAAGAATATATATACATCATGATATTATTATTAAAGTGTTAAAGCAGCTCCGGAGCCGAAATATATAATTGTCTTCCATTCAAAAATGTTCTATGTTTTATCAAGTTCCAACCACCATGAGTGAAGTAATATGAGATGGACATATGAAGAGATTTCGAACAAAAGAGTTTAAAATAGTTTTCACTTATTCTATTCTATAAATGTAAAAAAAATTAATAGTTTCACAAGTATTATTTTCACTACCCAGAATCACATATACTAGACTCTGGGCTTTTATGAGTTGAAATAGAAAAGTCAATTTAACTGAAGTTGAAAAAACAAACTTACTTATAACTTTTTAAATATTCTTCATAACGAAGTGAACCGGTATTAATTTTCTTAGGTTTAATTTCTTCTTTTGTTTCAGATATTTCTTTTTTTATTAAAACGTCATTTGGTTCTTGTTTGATCTTCGTTTGAAGCATATGTAATGTAGTTGGGTTCGATGTTGCTACTTGCTGTACTTGGGGGATTTGGTTTTGTTGGGAGGAATTGCAAATAAGACCAGATCTTCGATTTACACATGATTTGAGAAGACTTTCTCCTGGCTTTGGACCCCCTACCAAAGACTTGTTCAATAATGAAATTTGGCCTTTGGGGGAAGTGTTTATTTTATTTAAATTCATAATATCGATTTTATGATTTAAGACAGACGGTTTAACAATATTAACTATATTGGAATTTTTTATTAAGTTTTTATTTAATAAAGAAACTTGAGGTAGAATTTTTGGTTTTAAAATCTTCATATTCATTTGAAGATTAGATTTAATTAGTGAAGAATCTGGTGGACAATTCATTTTATGTAAAGTTCCATTTTTAAAGTACACAAGAATAGGTTTATTTTGAGTAGACTGATTATTACTAGGCAAAGTACTTAATTTGGAGGGTAATTCACTTTTTATTAAAACACTTGGGGAAGATGGTAATATCACTTTCACGGGTTTAGAGTGGAGAGATGTTTTTATTTGCCCCGTTATTTGTCCATTTAGATTTTGTGCACTTAAAGGAAAATGTGTAGTCTTTTCTGGAACAGGTTTCTTTTCCAAAATAGGTGGTGGGGGTGGTGTGGGCTCAGCAATGAGATGCGGGAGAATATATTCATCGTTGATTATAGGTGTTTCATCTGACTGCCAATTAAACACAACATCATCTATTACAACATCTGAACTTTCCTCTTCTATTTGCTCCTCTTCTTCCTCTTCTCTTTCAATTTTAATTTTGACATTATTAAATGTTTCTGATTTTGGTGGTTCTATTTCCTTTTCAATAACTATTTGAGATTTTTGAGGTTCTAAATTATTTTCATCATGACATATTGTAATATTATTTTCTTCTATTATCACATTATTCCCCTCGTCGTTATCGTTGTTTTCTTCTTCATCTTCTTCTTCCTCTTCTTCATCACTTTTTGATCCATTTTCAGAAATTGGCTCATCTTGAGAGGTGTCATTCTGTTTCTTATTTGGAAGTGTTTCAGTGTCCGGAAGAGATTTATCGTCATCTTTATTTATAAAAATCCAAACATCCACGATTGTTTCTCCACCTAGAAAAAAGAAAAATTTATTTGTCTTTTTATTTAATATAGAGATATTCCATATTTATAATATTATGAAATAATAAAGTAAAGGACATCGGAATGGATAAAATATAATACTATATACATACCTAGTGTTTGTAAACCGGTATAAGTTTGGTCTAATTTCAAATGATGTATAACATCAACTGGTTTGTTTCTTGGATTAGAAAAATGTAATTGAACCCTGAGAGGAAATTCTCCCCAACCTCTTCGAGATAAATGAAAGGGTGGTGAGCTGCAAAAGTGTTATTTTATTTAAAAAATAAATTATTATATTAAATTACAAATTTGAAATTAAATAAATATATCTGTATTATATACTTAGAGCAAACCTACCTGACTTCAACAATATCCCGGGGCTGGTAACTTGGATGCAAAAAAAAACGAACTTTTTTTATGAAATCAGAAACATCTGGATTTTCTTTAGGTCCTCTTACGTACATCATCCATTTATGACTCGCATGGTCATCTCTTGTGTCGATAGCCAACCATTTGGAAATGTTGCCTATTATTAATCTAAAAAAATATAGCTAAGTTATGTCGGGACACTGTTTTTTGACATGAATACTCGACTACTTGTTGGATTATGTAATAAATGAAGTAAATAGAGAAGCGCTTATTGTAGTTAAGATTCGCTTCTAAAGTAATTTTCAAACAATTAAATTTAAAAAATTTCTATTAAGAAATGAAAAAATGTCAAATATAATTATCATGGGCAGGGATTATTTATAAGGTGAGGTGAAGATGTCAACGATGGAATTGGAAGATCCAGATTTGAGTTCAGGATTCGCCATTTGTGCCCAAACAATTTCACGAATATTATAATTCAAATATTTTCTTAAGAGTATGTTTATAACTAGATAACATCTAATAAAAATTAATGAATCAGATATTATTTATTTAAAATAAACAATAGCTGATTCATGAATTCTTTATCAGACATTTTCTAATAATAAACTGCTATATGCAAACACTTTAATGTAGACTACTTTATATTTAAATTACCTAAACAAATAGATAAAGCCTCTGTCTGCGAATATTAATTAATTAGAATTTTTATAATATTTAATATAGATAAAAAATAAAAAAAATAAATTTATTTTTTCGAGCTACTTGAAATGAAATAGTATTTTTATATAAAAAATAAATTGTAAATTGATTAATGGATGTACTTAGCAGGTAAAAGCGCAGGCAGCCAAATAAAAGCCACTCTGAAATATGAGATAAAATTCATTGATGAAGCGTCTCATATTTCAAAGGACTTGAAAGGCTGCGTTTTGGCTGCGCCCATCCCTCCCTCCTAACAAAATAAAATATGTGCAGGACTTTTCAAAATATTGAAATAATAAATAGAAGAAAAGAATAAGTAACAATGAGAAAAATAATTAAAGATGATAATGCAAACCATAGCTTTGTTTTGTTTATGTTATAATGTAAGAACGTTCTCCTCCCAGCTGAAGCCTAAGAAATTTAAGGACTCCATTTAAGTCTGATCCAAAGGGTCAAATGAATGGATGGACTACTTTGGGTGGATTCACCACTCTTATAGGGACTGATAAGGTTTGAATTTTAGGGAAAAAACAGAAGAGGACATATATCGGAAGATGGGGAGTTTATTCAGCTAATATATTCTTATACCACAATCAGCAGAGCATATAAAAAATTAAATAATAAAAACAAATTTTATAATAAGTTACGGATATGCCACAAAATATAATAGTCTTTTTTAGATAAAATTTATTTCAAAATCTATTGTTAATAAAATGTTAATAAATGGTCAAAGCGAATAATCTTCGAGGTGTAAAAAACTAAGGCTCAATTTTTTGTTTTTTTAAAAATAATATTGTTAATCACGTTATTGCAATAAGCCCTTCTAAATATATGTATAATAGTAATTACCTTTTCTTGACCCTTTGTGAAGGAGCTCTGAAATTGGGTTCTTTTATTTGAATTTTTGGATTTGGTGGAATATATCGTGGAACTTTAGTTAATGAAGTTTCGTGTGTGTTCTCTTGGCAATTATTATTACTATTACTAGAATTGCTTGGTCCGGGGAGATTATTATCTTCTAATATTGAATAATTCTCTCGTTTAATTTCTTTTTTTGAAGGCTTAAGTGTACAGCTTCTTGTTGAAGGTGTTGTAAACAAACTGATTGGTGATTTGCCGATTAATTTTTTAACAGCTGGGTGAATTCGAGTTTGTTCAGGTGGATCTGTTTGAACCTGTAAATCATAAAAAATTGTTAAGTGTTTATAATAAATTTATTAAATGTGAATATATTTAGTGTTGGATTCTTGAAACCAGCAGCTTCTTTTACATTGATATAAATATAGGAAACACAAAAAGTGTTTTAGAATCTAAATCAACGTGGGCAATCCCTGGCTCGGAGGCCAACTGTGGCCTACAAAAAATTTCTACCGGCCCGTGAGGCATTTAGAAAAAATGAATAAAGAAATAAATCTTTTCAAAATCGAAAGAATAAAACCATTGACTGTTATTATTTAATTTTACAATTTTTGCTTCCCATAAAAAATCAGTTTCCTAGATGCTTCCGTATTGTGTGTAATACTTCATTCAAGCAAGAACGACCATTCATAATAGCATTTTATTAATATAAATATTTTCAGAAAAAACAATTAAAAATCATAAAAACTTAAAAATATGTCGATTATGTAAGGGTTCGGAGAAAAGAAAACCAGCCGCTTTTCTCAGGTCTTTACACCACTTTATTCGGCAAATATCGAATCGTTTCATTATGTACATGTCCCTCACCTCTCTAAGAATCTCTTTGGCACTGAGGATGGCCGAAATATTTACCGAATAAAGTAGTGTATAGTGACCTGAGAAATCTCCGAAATCTTACATAATTAATTTGCCCACCTATATCTCACTTAATAATCAATATGTCGATTAATTAAAGTGGCCCGCGGACGAAATATAAAATTTCACTGGGAGGGGTGACCGGGAATGGGTCAGAGAACCCGAAACCGGCGAAGGGAATGGTGTGTGTCATTAGTGCACGATACACCAGGGGTAACCAACCTGGGAATGATTTTTTTTGTTAGGATTGAGGGTTTTTAAGTCTTTAATTTAGGGCTTTTCCCTCAAAAAAAAAAAAAAAAAAAAATATAAAATTTATTCGGGCCCGTGACATACAAAAGGTTGCCCACTCCTGCTCTATATCACTTTTTTGGATTGCGGAGACCTTTTGTTTTGATCGTTTTGATCTAACGTTTTTGAAAAAAAAATATATTCTATTTTTACCCATATTGATGATTCTTATAGGAAAGTAAAAATTCGCAAAAAAAAAAGATATGCTATTGATCGTTTTTTAAATAAATATTTGTTTATAAAGCTTTTTTTGAGAAAAAAATCAACATAACTTTTTTGCCACATCATAGAAAGGTTTAGTGATAAAAAAATAAATTTTCACCCGAAACGTATTTTGCTATATGTAAAAGCGGCTTTATTGAATTTAATAAACTGATCTTATATTATTATATATATATAACTCTCATCCTTCTTAAAGAAAAATTAAGTGAAAGAACAAGTAGAATTATGAGTCATTTAAAACTTTGTTGAGTGAATAATCCTCTATTATGATAATATTTTCATATTGTAGAATTTAGTTGACAGGATTTTAGGATCAAATATGAGAATAGTCCTTTTATGTTGGATAAGTATAAAAAATTCCACATCAATGGTGATTGTCTTTTTGTAACTATTTTTTGAAGTCCTCCATAAATCAGACTAATTTCCTTTTGAATAACATTCTTCAAAGATTCAAGATATGGGTCTTGCTCGCGTATATCCATGATTTCAAAGAAAAAATCACACAGAGAAAGGAGAAAGTGCCTCATCTTTTATTTCGAAGGTGAGTCTTCCTCGTTTCTCAAATTTTCCTTTCATTGTGTGATCTCTTCCTTTGGTGGTATTTGAAGTAATAGAAATAAACAGCAAACCTCGTATGTTGAAGAAAGTCATCTGATTACGGAAAGAGACATGGAGTGGTTCAAAAAACGGATGGTAAACTTTTTACAAAATAATAACCAACTCTAATTTTCTATTTTCTAAACTTGTTAACCTATGTTTTAAGTTTATGTGTTTAATAAATTTGAATTTCAACTAAGTTTTGCTTTGTGATGTTTTAAAGATGTAGAGTTCCTCTGTGTTGCCAAGTATAAATCATTATAGTTATATAAGTATATATTATTACTCTAGTTATTATTATTACTCTAATTTCGATACCATAAATTTTTTCATATCTATTTTGATTTACCAAATAAAAACATGTATAATTTTATGCATAGATAACAAGACCGTATTAAAATTGGCCCTATTTATCATGAAAATGGGCGTCTAATAAAATGTCGATGAGACTTCGATATTATGATCTTTGAAATTTGGGAAATTATTTTGTATTTTATAAAGATTTAAATACAAATAGTTTTGCAAATTTCTCCAAACACTTGATGGATGAGTTCTACTAAGAATAATAATATATAATGTTGATGATTAAGGCTAAAGTTTAATTAATTTTAATCGGTTGTTGAGTGTACAAGTTTCTATTTGTCAAATATTAAGATAGAAATAAAAAATAATAGATAATTGAAAATCAAGGTTTTTTTTTAGTCTTTTCGGCATCTGAGGCCAAAGAGATTTTTAAACGATACAGATTATCCAGACATATTAATTTACATCAATTGGTATCCAAATGATGTAAATAAATTTTCATCGGATTGCCTGGGATCCGGATTTTTTCAGTAAAAATGGGTTGAAATGGACTCAATCTTT
>JAAAKE020115017.1:0-36262 GCA_010014785.2 Anisolabis maritima | reverse complement strand
ATGATGATAAATATGCAGGTATGATTTTACTCCAGATAAAATTGATCGGTCAAATGTCATAAGAGTGGGGAGAATTTGACCTATTGAGATAGAAAAAGGTCAACTAGAAAAGAGTGAGGTCATTCCCTTCTAATGAGAATGTATTAAAATTTATTATAAATTGATTATATATTTATATCTTAATAAAATAATTATTTATAAGATATCAAAATATAAATTAATCTTTTCTACAATAATATCAAATAATAAATATATTTACCAAATCAGAGTATATTTAAATAAACATTAAAATAAAAAATTAAATATATTTCAAAATCCAAGCCATATAATTAATAATTTATTGGGTTTGAACTCCTGAATATTCATTACATTCTTCATCTTGAATTGATCTCTTGCAAGTGCAATCGTAAACAATTTAATTATACCATTGGGCTCTATATATCTAGCCTTAAATCACTGTTTGTCATCCTTTACTCAAGTCGTTTTTTTAACATTAGATTCTTTTTGCGATCCTATAGAGGGAGGAGAGAATAACAGAAAATTTTTAACTAGCCCAATTTTTTTCCAAATTATAATCCTTTTAGGTCTCAAAGTTTTATTGTAATTTTTTTTATAAGAGATCTCGGCTCATGCTTCCTGCATTGTGTGTGGGAAAATGCCTGAATCTCCAAATCTTGATCCACTTTGGAGCGCTGCGGCCTTCTAAATGATAGGCAATATGGCTTCAGGAAAAGTCGCTCCACTGAAGACATTTTAGGCTATGTAAACTCACTTCTGGAACAAAGCCTTGGAGGAAAAAGGTGAAACCATTGTGGTTGCACTTGACATCTCGAAGGCTTTTGACCAGGTATGGCATAAAAACCTATATTCAAAACTCTCAACCTAACTGATCGAAAGATCTCAGTTGTAGCCGACGGAGTTACTTCTGGTCGACGGAGTTACTTCTGATCCTCATGCAATCAATGCTGGAATTTCCCAAGGTTCGGTCCTTCCTCCCACCTTAGTTCTTAATGTACATCAATGACCTCATGACAGTGACCTCCAATCCCATTCACTGTTTTGCGGACGATAGTACTCTGCAGTCAGATCTGGAGGTTTCCCTCTACACTCAATCGCCAGGATATCGTGTCTTCTATTAATGATGACCTCAGCACTTTGGAGAAATGGGAATCCAGTATCCACGTCACCTTTAACTCCAAGAAAACACAATGTTGCCTAATTTCAAGACTGCCCATCCGTCAGCTACAGACATAATAATTTCGAGTAGACTCGTTTTCTGTTCTGGGAGTGACTATTTCTTCGGATCTTTTCTGACCATATTTCTGCTGTTGCCGAATCTTCTGCTAGGAAGCTCTTCAGATCCAAGCAGTATTTCTCTCCTCACCAACTTCTCACCTTTCACAAGGCACGGGTCTTGAGTATGGGTCCCACCTGTGGAGAGGGAAATGCTCTCTCTCCCTTTGACGCATTTCAAAGGCGTGCGGTGAGACGATCAGAGACGAGTCTCTTACTCTTCCTTAGAGCCACTTGAATACAGAAGAAGTATCTCTGCATTTAAACTTTTTTATAGGTATTACCATGCTCGATGTTTTGCCGAATTAAAATCAATTATTCCTCCAAAAGCGACGTTTGTCCTCAATTCAAGGGAATCATCGTCCCAATATCCTCATGTGGTTAATCTCCCGGCTAGTAGTAGAACTAGTCACTTCCAGTCTTCCTGTCCCCTTTGTCCCCATGACCCATGAACAGCTTCCCTGGTCCTATCTTCCCAAATCCAACCTTAACAAGCACCTTTTAAAGTCCTCACTCTCTTACTTCTGTTCTTCCTGGTTGCATGTGACCACTGGTCATTATAAGTCCGCTGGACCTTATGCTTCCATATAAAAAATGTGTCTTCCTATTGCTGGTTTTTCGAACCTTATATTCATTGTTCTTAAATTTCCCCCTTTTGAGTACTTGGTTCCCAAATTGAGAAAGACTGGTTTAAATAATTGATATTAATTCGCTTCTTCTTATTTGTTTGAAAAGAGATTGCTTATTTTACGGATGATTTTTAATCTTATGGTATATGATTGAATAATAAACAAAAAAAATATGATTAAAAAAGTAAAATTTATTTACTTGCAACCATTGAAATAAAAATCAAATTTATATAGGCGACGGTTTCAGTTGCAGTTCATATCCCTCGAAGGGATCTTCTTTGGATATCTCAAACTAGAATATTTTTTTATAAATTGTTAAAAAAAAATATATCCATATTTCGTTACACTCTTTATTGTACTTCAGTTTAATATTATTTAAACATTTTATTTTTCAGGTCGATCAAAATGATCAAGAATATAATCTTATGTGGACTGGAGCACATCCGAAGCCTCAACAAATTCGATCTATGCTCTCGTTTCAAAGAGTTAATCATTTTCCAAGGTATCCATTCCTTCATAATTTTTATTTTGTTTTATAAAACATTTTTTACCAAAAAAAGCCAAGTATCGCATTGCAACCATTGAAATAAAAATCAAATTTATATAGGCGACGGTTTCGGTTGCAGTTCATATCTCTCCAAGGGATCTTCTTTGGATATCTCAAACTAGAATATATTTTTTTATAAATTGTTAAAAAAAAATATATCCATATCTCTCAAAATCTCCAAACTTCCATGGATTTAGTTGAAATAAGTTATTTGAATTTAAAAAAAGATTTGAGCTATTCGTTCATTTTTTTTATATTTAATAATAGTTCATTAAAATAAATATATACATTTTTGTTACAGATCATTTGAACTTACCCGAAAGGATCGTCTTTATAAGAATATTGAACGAATGCAAAGAGCCAAAGGAGCTCGCCATTTTGATATCGTACCTCAATCATTTGTGATGCCTGGTGATTATAAACAACTCCAAGCAGCTCATCTTAGACATCGAGGACCATGGATTGTTAAACCTTTTGCATCGAGTCGTGGACGGGGCATTTATATTGTTAATGAAGTAAGACTTCTCTTTCTTGGTAATCATTTTGATTTCTATTTTAATTTTATATTTTATTATATTTATATATATAATCAGAGGCGAATTTAGTAATAAATTTTTAATCATTGAAATTATAATCTTTATTTAAGCCGAACCAGGTGCCATTAGAAGAACGAGTTTTGGTTGCGAAATATATCGCAGATCCTCTCCTGGTTGATGGTCATAAATGTGATTTAAGATTATATGTTGCCGTTACTTCTTTCGATCCATTAGTAATATATCTCTATGAAGAAGGTCTTGCTCGCCTTGCAGCTGTCAAATATCGTCCAGGGGGTGACCATTTATGGAATCCCTGCATGCATCTTTGCAATACAAGTGTCAATAAATATCATAGCGATTATCGAAGGTAATTAAAACATTAAAATAATAAACGATTATATGACCCTAAAATAGTCAATTAATCTTTTATAGGTTAATCAGCTAAAAATTGAAATTATTAGATTGGTGTAAAAATAATTGCAATATTAAATTACGTCCACTTGATATAAATTTATTATATAATTTTTACTATATTCTATTTCTACTTTTCTGATTTTATTGTTATATATCATTTTAATTCTTATTTATCGCTGAATCTATTTGTCTTTTCGGTTTGTCTCTAACCTTTATTATAGTTCGATTTTGGTCTATAAATAATGTGTCTATCGAATTTTGCTGATTGATTTCAAACTTTGTCACCGTTGCCGCGGAAGCAACTCGCAGCATCTCTAAAGCATGGGCCTTTGAATGTATTTCTGATCGTACAGTACACGGGCGTTTCAAAAAATTTTATGGAGGTAAAATGAATCTCGAAGATAGTGAATGATCGCTGGCAGAAGCGTAAATAATATGCTGTGACCCGTCTGCAGAATTTTATTTGGAGCCCCTGGAAAAATAAATGACAAGAAAGATAAATAAAAATAAAAAAATTAACTCGTGCATCAAACGGAGCCCCTGGGCAAGAGGAGCCCCGTTTGATGCAGGCGCTGCTTGGCTCTATTCTTATCGCTGGCTCCTTCAGTATTTGAAGGAAATTATCGAAGCTGACTCGCCCAAAACCATAAGTTGCACAAGAACTAGGACTAAACCCTGTTCCTTGGATCACGCCTCACATTCCAAGGGTTATTGGTTCTCATCTTGTCCTGAGCAATAAAATTTATTTTAATTATATTGGCTATCAATTAATTTAAATAAATAAGAATCTAAATTGTCTGCAGAAAAAGACTTAAAAAAAAACCAAACTCAGAGTGGATCAGAAATCTTGTGCAGCGCCCGAGACCACCCTTATCTTCGAAGCTCATTTCACCTTCACAAAATGTTTAGAACTATCCGTACGAAAATGCTCCGCTGATAATGCGATAATTGCTTCCGTGATACGGTGTCCAAGATTGAACTCACTCAGGAAAATTATGCGAAATTGTTCGTTTGATAGAGCCATTATTTATAAATCAAAATCAAAGTTAATAAAAGTAAGAGAAAAGATAGATTCAACAATAAATAAACTTCAAAATGATATATAACAATCAGTGAAAACAGAAATAAAATTTAGTGAAAATTGTATATAAAGTGGACTTGAACCTAATTCCGCAATCATTTTTTGCACCAACTTAATTAATATTCTTTAAATTATTAATTTTTTAAAAATATTTAAAAAATTGATCAAAATATCTGCCAATTTTAGAAATGAAGATGCTGAAGCAGAAGATCGAGGCCATAAAAGAACTCTAAGTGCACTCTTACGAGCACTTCGTCTTCAAGGGGCAGACACTGCCGCTTTGATGGCCAGAGTTGAAGACCTTGTTATAAAAGCCCTACTGGCTAGTGCACCCTCCATCGCTTCTGCCTGCCATCTTCTGGTTCCTCATCCGGCCAACTGTTTTGGTCTGTTAATTATTAATTTTTTATTGAATAAAAAAGTAAAGTACAATATTTATTATTATTTTTGAATTTTTTCAGAACTGTACGGGTTTGATGTTTTAATTGATACTTCTCTTAAACCATGGCTTCTTGAAGTAAACTTATCTCCATCTCTTGGTTGTGACTCTCCTCTCGATCTACGAGTCAAATCTGCTCTCATTGCAGATTTACTTACTTTAGT
Organism: Anisolabis maritima; assembly: GCA_010014785.2. NCBI lineage: Eukaryota > Metazoa > Arthropoda > Insecta > Dermaptera > Anisolabididae > Anisolabis > Anisolabis maritima. The sequence goes on along the minus strand of JAAAKE020115017.1, from coordinate 31,159 downwards.
AGGCATTCCAGTTGTTGAACCTAGGCTCAGGCGTTCTCGGCCTACTAGACTCAGCACAAAGGTACTAAAATTGAGTTGAATGTGTTTTTCTAAAGAATGAACTCATTAAGTATAAATTATGGCTATTCCTTTTTCCTTGCCTTTTTTCACAATACGAGGTTAACATATAAATTATAAATTTGACTTTAACAGAGGGAAAGCCGGAAGAAGGAGGGAAAAAAAGACGGGTATATAAAAGACAGAAGAAATATCACTCTTAGCTCGGGTAACTCATGAACTTCAAAAAATATTTTTTATTTTTCTCTTATTTTAGTCGGAGTCAGTTGGAGGACGTCGTGCTCCTCCTAATCCAAATGGTTTAACATCTGAAGAAAATAGGGCCGTTAGACTTGTTCGTGAACAGTTTACTCGCCGAGGAGGATTTGTTCGGATTTTTCCAGCAGCTGAAACTTGGCGACGATATTCATCTTTCTTAGGTATTTAAAAAAAATTGCATTGCCTAAAACTATGATTGTTTTAAAAAAATTATTTAACTTTCTTGATTTCTTCATCTCGAAAATTTTCTAATTTTTCATGATTTGTATTATTTTAATTAATTTATGTTATACATTTATGTTTAAAATGATTTAGTTTTTTAATATTATTAATAATTGCTTAATTTTAAATAAATCTGTTTTTTTTTTTAAGAATCTCCGGGTGGTCTTAACCTAATTCTTCATCAACAACTTTATCCGGAAGAACATGCATGGTCAGGTACTAAAAATACTAGAGGATCAACTGCAGAGGGATTAACTGCAGCAGGAATTCGTCTTGGTCGATATGAACGGGCTCTTCGAAATGGCCTTAAAACTGCAGATGGATCTATTTTAGTTCCCAATCAAGGTTATATTTTTATTTAATTTAAATCACTAAATAAAAAAATTTGATTTATTTAAACTCTTAGAGATATTTAATAAGGCCAATAATTAATTAATCTGCTTATAAGAATGTTAACTGGTCCAGGCAGTACAATTGACTTAAAAGTTTATCGGTTTTTGTTACTCCTGATCATCTAATATTATTATATACTTGCAGTGCTTTCCTCATCGACACTTATTTTAAAAAACTTTTTAAATTATCTAAGTATGAAATAGTATTATCTTGACTGAAAGGAAAATACGAAAATTAATTTAATATTTTAAATAAATACTATATAATAATTCATATAGAGAAAATTTTCTTATAATTTTTTAAATAAAAAAAATTTTAAACAAAAAATAAAATTTTGTTAGATTAGTAATCTTAAAACTTTTCATTTGAATTAAATATTAATATTCATTATGATGTGATAAAGACTAGGTTTAAAATTTGTAAACATTAATAGAAAATTAAAGCTTTTAAAACATTTTTCATTCTTCTATTAAATGATGACTTAGTTAAATTTGAATTTATATTTACATTTACTTCTAACCAGTATCGATTGGTCTAAGTCAGCATTGGCAAATCAGAAATATAGAGTTTAACCTCCCAAGTATCAGTGGTTCGCTTCCCGCGATAAAATTTATTTAAAATATATTGCCTACCACTTATTTTAAGTAAATATCGACGCATTCTAAATTGCCTCAGATGCCGAAAAAGAGTTAAATCATCAATTCACTATTCTTTCTTCTTTTTTTTTTTGTAGGAATCAGGGAAGTTCAAAAGAAACAATGAATAGGACCAATAAATTTTAAAACCACAATACAAGTGTCTCATGCAAAATAATTAACTTGATTTGCATTAATTTAGAAATGATTAGATAATTAAACCACATTACTAAACAAAAAACTCATTAAAAATTCAATTAAATTTAAAATAATAAAATTTGATATAATGAATGATTTTAACGATGAGGGGTTTCACTCCTATAAAAGAACCCTGCCCACCATAGATGTGCAGAATATCTAATTTAAAATGTAAATAATTCCAAAAGCTTTGCTTTTCCTCTAAATGCTTTGCTCTAATTGGCTTTATAGCGCCAGAGGGCGAATCTACGGCAGCTGAACCCAAGCAGACTTTCTTCAATCTCTATGATGAGGGTTCGCGCCTAAGGTAACAATTAACTTTTCAAAATCTTATAATATAATAATTGGTTTTTTGCTTTGTATATAAGCAAAAAAATTTTTAGTTTTTATAATAACTTAACTTTTTTACCATAAAAAATTATAGTATTAAATTTTTTCATATATTATTGAGCTCGGGAACTTACTTTTTGATATGCAAGAATGGGGTCATAAGGTGCATTAAAAAAAATATTTCTTTGATCTCAAAAAGGAAAGATGAAAGGATGAGATTAAATAGAGCTCTAATTTTGTGTAGGTAAAGGCTTTTTCAGTATAAAACAATATAATTTTTTCAAAAATTATATTTATTATTTAAGGTTTACAAACCAACTTTTGGTTTCGATAGCAACTACTGCCTAACTTCTTCTTCTGTGATAGACTGTCACAGATATATGTATGAGTGGGAAAAAAAATATAAAGAATATAGGGCAATATATTATGTTGTAAACTAGAAAATATCTGTTTTTAGACCATCAAGAATGGGTCAAACTACACTGAAGAAGAGAGGCAGTAATTGCTATCGAAAACTAAAATTTGGATTGTAAACTTTCTAAATAATAAATATAATTTTTTTTTTTTTTTTTCAAAAGAATAAAAAATCCACAGTATTCGGTACTCTTCTTTTAAATTAAATAAGGCTCTAATCTATAACTTGGGTTCAAAGGGTAGTGTTGGTTCAACATCCTGAGGATAAATTAAGAAAAAATAATTTGCTGATGGACCGATTAGAGTTAAGAATTTTTTTTTGTTTCAGAAATATAGGATAAATATAAATATATTAAAATATAAAAATTTAGAAACAAAAAAGTACAATCCTAGAGGAGGGGAAGAACCCATGTTTGCTCTATCTTTAACAAGTGCATGATAATAATCTTTATAAAATATTATATAAGCTCTCTTTAATCTTATCCACTGAAGCCATATATAAGACAGACGAAAAATTTTCTGGATTAAATCCCAATTAAATTTAAAAAAAAATCTCCTTGTAATTGAGAATTATACTTATATTATAAATTAAAGAGGGTAAGTTGTCGCCATTCTATAAAGGGTGTTCACTTCTCAGACCTACGGAATTTCATTAAATAGAAATATTTAATGTGAACAAATCCTCAGTATGTCTTAGATTGGTATCCACCACACTAGAGCCAGGCAACTCTACGAGGAGAGGGAGTTACTGTGACACCTCGTTCTAGGGAAGAAACATAAAAAAGGATTCCTTATTAATGATACACTCTTCGCATTAGTAGAATACACATTCAGTCCCTTCTCAAAGAACATCCTCCTTTAGGATTGATTAAGTTGAATGAAAGGGATCGGTTGGAATTAGAAACAGGAAGAGTTAGTTAGGTAGAAATGATATACAGGAGGAGGGCTAAATTAAAATCCACGGAGTTCAAATAATATTTTATAAATAAAGTAACTCCACTCGAAGCCGATAGACGTCCTGGATTTGAAGTGTGTGTCTCCATGCATGAAAGTACCACGGGTAAATAAACGGGGAACCCGATAGCTGGGGTTATATGCTCCAAATGAAATGAAATGCATTGTTAAAGAAAAAAAATTTTTTTAAGACAATATGTCTGTTATTTTTACAGCGATTCTCAAGCCAGACGACTTCTTGCAAATTATCTTGTACTTGTTTTGCGCCGAGTGACAGGAGGTCAAGGAGATGGAGATGTTGTTCTTCGATTTGTACAAAGGGCAGCAGCAACGACTCTACGTACTCAACCCTATTTTGGCTCAGTAAGTTATTAATTATTACTCTTTTGAATTTAAAGCAAAGATTTTAATATTGAAAAATTTTTAGTTGCCTCACAAAAATTTGGATGGCAAAGATAGAGTAGCATTTGTGGCGAAACAACTGAGTGATTTTATTTATCAATATAACCGCGAAACAGAACTCTTTTATCAAGAAAATGCCTTGGGTATTTCATATGTGCCTGACGATATCTTTCAAAACTTTTTACATATAGCCAGGTATGTTTTTAGAATAATCAAATTTTTAGAATATGTTTAATTTTCTAGGAAATTAATTAATAAAAGGCGAAAAATAGCTTAATTACATCCTTTCAGGATCATTTTATTTGAAGTGAATAAATTTAAGGTTATTAAATTTAAATATTTTTTATTATATTATTATTTATTTTAACTAGGGGAAGTAGTTATGAATATTTAATGAAGATGTCTTTTCACTTTTCTCATCTTTTTAACAGGGTGGAGGGAGTAGGATAAATTGGTCAAATGTTATTTTTTGTTTGGTTTTAGGAGATGTACATATTTAATTCAAAAATAAATTTCATAATTGTTAAAACATGAAATTTTATATATCCTAATAATCTTTCAAAGCAAAACAAAAGAAAACATTTGTCCAGTATTTTCACACGTATAATAATTAATTCCATATTTTATAAAAAATAGAAGCACACAAAATGCAATAAACTGTCAAATTTAATAAATATTTCATCTGGAGCATGTTGATTCATATATTCAATTTTTTCTTGTTACATTTTTTTCAAATAGTGAAGCTGATCTTGCTAAAGCAGTGAGAGCAGAGATCCGACGCAGCGAATCAAAACGTCATTTACCAACCACAACTCTGCTCCAATTGCTCGATTGCAAAGCTAAAGCTAATCGCAGTAACTAAAAATCTTATAATCATTCACGCCTCGCACTTTTCCTCTTCTAACTTTCTAAAGTCTATGTCCATTTGTCCATTGCTTGACACATGCAAGGCTACTTGTCAAGGTAAATCCTTCCAAGTCGCGGGTCGCTCTTTTAAAGGCAAGTCATAAATCGAAAAGCAAAGTCCATATTTATTCTGTCTGCCAATTTAATAGAGGAGCTGAGACTTATTTATTATTAGAAAATCTATTATTTATTTTAAATATTTTTTTAATAATAAAGTATTTTGCATTTTGAGACTTATTAAAAATAGATATCACCATTTTTTGAAATATTTTACATCTTAATCCATATAAATATAAACTAATCATAATATTAAAAAAAAGTAGCCATTTTTTTATTGTACAAATTTTTTCATTTTTCCCTATTAAATGTAATTTTGTTGGAATATTTTTATCTTAGTAAAACATTTTTGAATTTTTTTATAATAATGCCATTTTAAAATACATATAACTAATATAATTTTTTTAATAATCATACTTAAAATTTTTTACATTTTCATTCAAAATTTTTAATTATTTATAAAAGATTTTTGAAATACTTAAGCTAGAGACTAAGAAAAAACATTCTATTAATTTATTAAACTTTTTTTTCAAATGTATATAGACCTAAACTCTCAACGAAAAAAAATATTTATTTTGAATTAATATATTTTAAATTTAAAATTTTGTGAAAACTTTTGTGAAGACTGTGATATTGTTATATTAGGCCTAATACTTTAATAGTGCTATTTTTTATTTATTGGTGGGCACTTCAATACGCTAACAGATAGAAATGTATAAGATAATTGATGAATTTAGATTTTCCCGGAACATATTTATATATAAAAATAAACTTTATCTTATCGTGTTTTATTTAAACAGTTGAATTATAACGTTTCACTCCCTTGTTCTGAGGCTTTTATCAGATGAATCTCAAGAAGAGGTAAGAATCCCCGTCCGCCATCTTGGCAACACTACTTTTTATTTTATGTGGATTCGTAATAGCCAAGGTTTACATGAATTAGTGCAAAAACTTTTTAATTTTTTCTAAATAAAATATTATTTTAAAATAATATATATAAGATGATCATTCTGAAGATTCTTTTCTTAAATAATAATATTTAATAATTAAATTTAACTCCCTTTACCTATTTGCTTAATAAAAAAAATTTTTTTTGTACATTTCTCTTCAAACAGCCAGTATAAGAATATAATATAAATGATATATCTAATTTAAATTGCATATCTGTTAGCATTCAAGATGTCCTCTCTTTAACTTTATAATAATAATTTTCTTCTGTAACTATATTAATCAAACGAATATATTAAATAAAATAATAAAATTAATAAATATAAATAATAAAAAATATTTAGCTCTAGAAATAAATAAATTCGCCATTTTTAACATTCTTGTCTCTTATCTTTAAAAATATTTACTAAATTAAATAAGAACATGTCCAGTATTCAAAATAAGTCCGCAAACCAAAAAAAAGCTACCTGTGATTTTTAGAAAATATATATTTATTTTATTTACTGTAGTGATAATTATATTTAATTTTTTATTATTTTTTATATAAATGAAGTTTTAAGTCTTAGTGTTAAAGGAGAATGCATTTGAATATGTTCATTTTTCCCCCTAATATTAACGATATTTTTGCCAAGGGCCTAAGGTCGCTTGAAGCACGCGCGAAGCAATTCAGAGCACAAAGTCAATTTTGCTCAATATTATTCTAGTTAAGGAGAAATTCTCCAACACCAAAATATTCTCATTCAGTCCTTAACACTTGCAACTAATTGTGATTTGTATTTATTCCTTCAATTTATTATTAAGTCATCCCGATAAACAAAATTTTTATAATAAAAAAAAACATTTATTGTGCAATATGTTTTTTTTTGGTATTATTATTTATTTTTTATTTATTATATTTTTATCTTATTTTTGTTTTAATATTCTATATCAATCATAATTTTCTTATCATTAAATAAAATTTTGATTATAAAATTTATATTTTCTAATTTATTTTAATTTTGACACTCAAATAAAAATGAATCTAATAAAAATTGTATTTATATTCTTTTCTTATATTTACCTTTCTGTTTGTAATTGTACAGTTCTGTATAGCATCTGAGGGCATAAAGACTATAAATAATTTAATAATATAATATTTTATTTATGATACTTATGATTTATTTGTACAGTATTATAATTATATGATTAAATACAAACCCGATGGCCCTTAACAATATTTATATTACAACTAGCCTCTGGGTATCTTTGTTCGTTTACAACTATTTAACTTTTTTTGCACCTATAACTTTTCCTTGAGGCAGAGGTAAAGGTCTGACTTCACGTAACAAAGGTCAGTGATTCGCTTCCCGTCCTGAGCGACAAAAATTTATTTAAATTATATTGGCTACCAATTGATTTAAATATATAATAATAATAATAAGGGCGGAGTCTAAATAGCCTCAGATGCCAAAAGAGAAAAAAAAACTTGATTGAGTGATAAAGAAATAAGTGATCTAGTTCTCTGGAATGTTAGACACATGTCCACACAATCGGCAAAAATATCTTTTTTATCTCGTATTGAGAAACAGAGGAAGAATAAATACTCTTTTAAAAAAAACTTAAATCCGCCGCCTCTTGATAATTTTAGTTAGAGCCCCTCTTGCGGAGAAATGACGCAACTTTGAGTCATATGATAAGTCAAGTGGATTTTAGGATTTCTTAACTCCTCCCTGATTACTTCGTAAATTTATCATAAATATTTCAAAATAAATTTTTTATAATAATATAAATAATATAATGGGGGCCTCTGCAATCCCTTTAATTGTTTTTAGTGTATTTTGGGGTATCATAGGTATAGTGTTACCATTTCTCGTTCCCAAAGGCCCAAATCGAGGGTGAGTATTGTCTATTTTAACAGTAAATTTTCAACTTTTTATTTAAATTATACAAATATAATGCATTTTTTTAGAATACTGCAACTCATTTTAATGCTCACAGGAGCTACCTGCTGGCTATTGTAAGCTCTAAGTTTTTCTTAATATTTATTTATATAAGACTTCTACCAATTCAAAAACTTTCATCACTATTATTCAATTTAATCTTTCTATGGAGCATTTTACGCCATATATATCAAAATTTACTTACCTTTCTTTCACAAAAATTCTGCTTTTATATATATATATATATATCTTCTTTACCTAATTATAACTTTTACTGCCTTTCCTCGGTTGCTACCTAATTTTTACTCCATTTACTTTTTCATATGGACTTACTTATTCTTGCTTATTCATTCTAGGTGACCAAAAAGTCCTATGTTTTATTCCATGATTCTCAATCACTTTTTCTTTTCAATTAATTCCTTATTAATTCATTCTCTTCTTGGCTTATATCTGATTCTTTTTCAATTTTCAAATACAATGCTGCTTCTAGCATACCCTCATACTGTACTTTTAGGAGGCAATTACGTAGAATTTTACGCCATTTTATCCTACCTAGATAGTCTTTTAAATAATCAACAAATAACACAAAGTTTCGACATTTATCAAGGTTGATAACCTTGACTAAACGCTCTCCCAACACAAACATATATATCATTCATTTCTAAATAACTATCTTAAAATCATTTTCATCAGGTACAAATTGACCTGAGTTATTTAAAACTCATTTATTTGGAAGTGGTCTTTGTTAACAAAGGTAAGGTGAGAGTGAAGTTTTAGAGCCAAGGACTGAAAAGAAAAATTTAGCAAAATAGTCTCCAAATGATTTGAATTTTATTTACATGGGTATCTGAATTTGCATGAGACAACTAATAAGATAATTTTTTATCAATTATCTATGAATATTTTCCCAAATTGTTAATTTTTTTTTCATTTTCAGTTGGCTTTGTTGTTATATGGCTCAAATGAACCCATTAATTGGACCAAAACTTTCAAATACCACAATTCTTCTAATGGCTAGAGAATGGGTAATTATTTTTTTTTTTTTACATATTTTTACATTCCCTTATGAAAAAATTATCTTTTTTTCACAATTCTTTTATTGCTTAAAAATCTTTATCTACATTTTTATTAGGGCTTCGAACCATTTTTTCAACCCCTTTCAGTTAAAAAATTCTCTTCGGATTTTCAGCAAAACGTTTGCCATTCAAACTCTAGGCAAGAAAGGAAACTCAAACCATTTTGAATCATATATTATTATTCACTTGACATCATGATAACCTATTTGTTCTGTTGATGCGATCGGCAAATTACATTTTTATTCTCTTATTTATATATGAAATATATAGTGAGAAAGTCTTGCGATCCCAAAAAATTCGATATCGAGATTTCAACCAAAATAATACACGTTTAGAGATCTCCTTAGCCTTAAAAACGAAAAAACATAGGCTGAAATTTTATATTAAAGCTAGGTACCCTCCTGGCTTGCATCTTGAAGCTTTTGAATAAAATCGGCCAAAGAATACTAGTAATACTAGTAAAGTTTCCAGGCTCGCACAAATCTTTTTTTTAGATTTTCTTATTTTTTGAAGTCTTTTCGGCTTTTGAGACCATATAGACTTTAAACGAAAAAGGTATATATTATTCATAATACAATTATTCAGGCATATTAATTTAGAGCAAATAGTATCCAATGATTTAAATAAATTTTATCGGAACTCACACCTTTTGACTTTTAAGGTTATCAGTATTGACATTGTCACTATTTCTTATCAATAATTTTATTTATTAATTTTCAAAGATGATTTGACCCTAATATTATGTACTATACCAATTTATATTATATGTTACCGTTTAAACTCAAAATCAATTAAAACCAGATTTTCATAGTAAAAACTATCTAGAGGACGCGAATTATACACAAACACAAACTCATCTGGTAAAATATTTTTATCTTCAAATTTTTTGGAAATTTGGTTAAAACATCAATACTGTGAAGTTTAAAAGATGCCTCCAAAAAAACCAAATCTACACAACTATGCTTCTCTGCTTCGATCTCTTAGAAAAAGGGAACGTCTCTGACACCCTATTCCAAAGTGATGGAAAATAGTCGAGAAGTTTTTATGCAACTTTTTTGAGCCAAAAAATATTTTCCATTAAAAATTTGTATTAATTATAATTATTTTTTTTTTAGGGAGATCCAATAATAAATGAATGAACTGTTACTTACTGTATGTAATTTCCTTATCAGAAATTACCCTCATCATTCCATGAATATTTAGAAGGATCATTTTTTTTTTTTGTAAATAATATAAAACAAGCATTATTGATATTTCTAGATAAACAATGTTTATTTAAATAAAATAGCTACTTCTTAGGATTGTTAAATTTTAATATGTAAATTACTTAGTATATAATTTCAAAATAACATAAATGTACATTTAAATGGAAAAGTATTAATTTAAAAATTAAATAAAATTATTTTGCATTGAATTTATCACATGTTTTTCCAGAGCATCCAAATGAATATAAGCAGCTATTGGAACCTTCACTTGTAATTTAAGAAAATCACGACACCTCTCAAGAGAATCTAATGCCATTTGTCCAGTAATGTTGTTTTTCGGGTAGGGTACAGGAGATGGAGATGGGGAAAGACTGACAGGTGTATTTGACTGAGTTGGCATTGGTGATAATTTAGGAGGAGATAACGGTGGTTTATCGATTTCTTTGTTAGATTTTGTTTTAAATTTATTTTGAGAATTTGGTGACGTACTTCTTTTAAATGGAGTTATCATTTTTTTTAAAAGAGGTGGCGAATTTATTTTTGATTCTTCATGTTTTTTATAGGATCGAGTTGTTACTTTCTCTAAATCATTTATGACAACTGGCGAAGATTTTTTTTGTGAAATATTATTATTAATTTTTTCTTTTATAATTTGTTTTCTTGGTCTTAAAGAAATATTTTTTTTATTTATTTCTTTGATTGGAATTCTAGGCTGAAATTAAAAAAAATTATTTTGACAAGAATATTGAAACAATTAATTTGAGACTAGTACTAAATAGTGTAACTCGAATTATAATAAAAAGTACTTTAATATTTTTTAATATCTTGTAAAAACTAAGGATTTGACTATAAAAAATATATTTAATAAAGAATTAGAAATCTTTTCTCAAAAAGTTTTTTCGGCATCTGAGGCCCTTTATTATTGGTTCTTAATGAGATCGGTTGTTACTTTTTCTAAATCATTTTTACTTTTACTTCTCCTACCTATATGTGTAATGTAATGTAAAAGGAGTATTGCGATCGAAAAAAAAATCGATTTCAACGAAATACGTTTTGAGGTCCTCTGTGTCTAAAAAAATTTGTTTCGAAAATGATCTGTCTATGTGTCTGGGAACAAGATTTCTCAAAAACAAGAAATCTTATATTTAAGCTAGGTACCCTCACATGAACCTGGAAGCTTGTCAATAAAATCAGCCAAAGAGTACTAGTACTTTACTGATGTACTTTTTTATTTTTTTCGATTTTCTCAAAATTGGCCCTAACGTTTTAATTAAAATTCTTAAATCAATTATTTATAGATGAAATTTATTAGCCCCCCCCCCCCCCAAATAGTTTGGGACTCACTTTACTGGTGTACTCTTTAATTTTTTCGATTTTCTCTTAAACTACTCTAACAAAATTGGGTAAATTTAATGTAAATATAATAAAGAGAATGATCTTTAAGATGTATTAATCATTTTCTACCTCCAAATAGTGTGGGGTTCTTAATTTTAATAACCCCATAGAAAAGAGGAAGAATCGTTGCCATGGTAACAAAATATAAATATTTGTAATTCCTATGTGACATTTAAATGAAAATTTAATGATAATTTATTTAATTTAATTTGTTTATAATTTGATTAATACACACAAACAAAGTCTCCAAAATTGAAAGATAATATAAAATTGTGAACGGGCTACCAAAGGGGTCCGACGCGAAAAATCTGGAGTCAGCATATAACAATTTTCCTTACCTTAGGTAAGTGAAAGTTGTGTGATGTGCATTTATCACACCAGATTTTTGACAACTTGCTAAGTTTTTTCACTTATATTGTGTGTTAAACCAACATTTCTTTGATAGTTATGTCATCTCATAACTAATATAACATGTGTATTTGTAAATGTTTAGTTATAACTATATGCTCATTGAAGATCTTCCAATCTCTGTACCTTTGTGATTTTTAAAATCAGGGTTATAAAAAAATGAGAACGGATGGTTGATTTATTTGAAGATTTGAATGGAATCTGAAGATGTGAAATGCATTGAATTTGCGTGAATATGATAATGGGAGATAAATTTAAAAAATAAACCTCCCATCAAACTTCCAATTGTTCTTTCGATATTTGCATGTAAGTGATAGACTAATCTTTGTTTCTTTGGTTCGGTAATGCTCAGTTTACCTCAGTTCAAACAAAACTTATTAGTACTTGAAGGTCTATTTTCTATATTGTGAAGACTTAAAATTGTTAAATTTAAAATCAAATAGTAATCAATAAACTGAAGCGAACTGATGTTTACCGAATCGAAGGAAACAAACAAGGTTACTGTCCCCAACACAAATTATAAAGGAAGATTTTGACATTTTAATGGTTTGATTACATGTTCATGCGATTATATGTCACCTGGAGACTCGTTCAAATATGTCAATTTCCAAGTTTAATTAAAAAGACCCAAAGAGAAAATCATGATCAAAAGATCATAATTAAATAACATAAATATATAAATTTTTATTTATTTTTAGGGTGATTGGTATAAAAAATAAATTTGAATATTTACCCTTTCTTTTTTTCTTCTTATATTTGAGATAATAGATCTTGATATTGGTTTACTTGGAATTGTTTTGGTTCTTTCTTTTTTTGCACTCAGGTTCAGTTTTTCTTGACTCGTTTTATTTCTAAGAATTATTTTATTTGGACTTTTAATAGAATTTTCTTTTCTTAGTTTGAAATTGCGTTTTTCTTTATTTAGATTAGCAGTATGATTTTCTTTACTTCCATAACTTGCATCATTATTAAGTTTTTCTTTATTTGAACTAATTCTAAAATTTTCTTTACGATTTCTTTGACTTGTTTTATTGCTAAAATTATCTTTTGTAATAGAAGCACTAGAATTTTCTTCACTTGCATTATTATTTAATATTTCTTTATTTTCATTAGCTTTAAGGTTTTCTTTAATTCCATCTTGATTTGAATGAATGTCAAGATTTTCTTCTTTTTCACTGTTGATTGAAGCTTCTGCACAATCATTAACAGGAGAACTACTATTACTATCAGAACTTTGGTTATTTTCATTAGATTCAGTCTTTGTATTGTCACAAACTATACCAAATTTCGATTTAAAATCATCAATCCAACTGGTCGTTGGAGTAAAATACGAACATCCAATTAATTGAGCTGTTTCTTCTGCTTTACTCTTTAAAATATCTGTATTAATCGGTTGTTTGACGGATTTAAGCCATGCCATTAAAAGTATTTCTATCTCATTATTCTTTTCTACTTTTAATCTTTTTCGTTCGGGTGTTAACTCATCTTCATTATCTAAATTATCCTCAAATTCAGATCTTGATTTTATAATACTATTTAAAGTTGATGTATTTATATTTAATAATTCCGCTAATTCATTTTTACTCTTGTCTTTATTTTCATCAATTACTTTTAAAATTTCTAATTTTTCTCCTAGAGAAAGTCGTCCTATATTTTTTTGCATATCTGAAACAAATAAAAAATGAATGTATGTGAGTGTTTTATTAAATTAATAAAAATATAACCTTTAAAGTTTACCTAGATGAATTTTATGAAAAATTGAAATTCTATTGATAAATCAATGAAAATGGATTAAATTTAAATCCCATTTGTTCTTGTAAATTTTTTTAAATAATTAAATCTTTTTAACTAGTTTTTATTTTTTATTAAAAACAAAACTAAAGAACGTTTTTAAAGCATTTCAAAGTATTGGTTGTCTCTGGTGGCGATGACGTCAGTCACGTGAGAGATCCCGCTAAGATTTAAAATGGTACTCATACCATTCTGCTAGCTGCTGATATTTCTACTGATTTTTATGAACGACGATTCCTATCTGGTAGGGGAGTATTCAAGGGAGATCAGGGGTCCAAGTCCGCCTCAAAGTCGAAAAAAATCAATTCAAATTTTTAATAAATTAATGGAAAAATATCAAAAATTTAAAATAAATTTATAATAAGAACAACTTGGAAAAATAAAACAACCCTAAAAACATACAAGAAAAAATTACATTTGGGCCACCCTCTCCCACAAACGAAAATCCTGGCTACACTCTGGGAGCTGGATCTTAATTATGTGAAGCTAAAAAGGATTAAAAAATCATATTGAAATTTTCACACATATATGAATATTCCGGAAGAGTGGAGATTAATTTATAATTATAAGATATACAGCCATACAAAATTCCTCAAATTTATTCATTATCTTGCAGCGACTTTTTAGATTATAATTTTAGACTCTTTTGTTAAATGTTTTCTTTTCTTTTAGTGAATTTGTTTTTATAATTATGTTAATATTGTTAAATTTTTTATTATATAATTTTATTTATTTTTTTTATAGTATTTATGTAATTCTTATGGCCTCAGATTCAGTGGTAAAATAAATAAAATAAATTAGTTATTGTTATTTATGTTCGAATATATGTGAACATTGTAATTCATTTTTAAATATAAAGCCTTAGTTGTTATCGTCAGTTTCCATGTTGATTTTTTTTTTTCTTATTCTCAATATAACTCAATTAGTTCTCTTCTCGAAATACATATATTTATACTTGATAAAAATCAGAGCCTTTTTATTTATTTATTCTATAATATTTTTTATCGTTCTTAGATAATAAAAAAACGAGCTTAGAGATTAAAATTTTGCGTTTATTCCGTGGTTTTATTACTAGACACCCTTGCCAAAAAAAATTTAATTTTAGAAAAAGATTAAAAAAAAAGAATAGTTGGTGCATAATCTTTTCAGAAGAGATAAAAGCCTTCGTTATGAAGAGGGTGGGTAGGGTAAGTCTATTTATTATATATTATATATATTTTATATTAATGGTAAGAAAACAATTATATAATTCTTTTAAATACATTTGTTTCTTATTGTTAACATAAGATGATTTTTAATTTCAGTGTTTGAAATGATCACTATTTTTGCTATTAATTATGGATAGCTTATATTTTAGCTATTTCAGCAGCACTGTGAAACTAGCGGCCGATTTCTAAATGGCAACGTTACATTGCCAACCACTAGTAAAAACATACAGAAAATTAATTTATAATAAATAATTAATATTTCCTGTATTATTGGATTAATTAAAACGAAATTTCGTAGGAATAAAGAGTATGAGATGGGGAATGTATTTCTATAGAGAAAAATAATAAATAAATCAAAGAAATAAATAAAAAAGAATAGAAAAAATATCTCAACATGAGCAGGATTTTTAATTAATTAATAACTCCTGTGCCCTAATGAAAATTTGCAGGAATATTCTTTATAGAATTCTGATTTGAATGATATATCGATAACCGGGGTAGCACCCTTCAGAGAGAGTGAAAAAAAATAAAAACTATCCTTTCATTAAGGACATTTATAACTACTATATTAAGCGATGGGCCTTAACGAAATTATTTATTCATTATTTATAGTATCTTGGGATAATAAGGCTTCCTCCACAAATACAATATATATTAATAGAAAATAGAAAAAATAAAATCAATATCGATGACTAACAATTTGAGTCATGTATATATAAAATTATTAATCACTAAATTTAAATTTTTTTTTTTTAATTAAATAATAAAAAATAATATAGGTGTTATAGTAAAGAATATGGATGAAGAATTCCATTAAGGCACATCTTCTAATCAAGGAGATATAAATTAATTAACGTCTACGCTACTTTACATCTTCTACTTTAGGAGTTATATAATAAAAACATCAAAACCTCTTATGTTCTTTTCAACCCCGAAAAAAATCGGCTGCTATATATTTTTATGATTCTGTATTTAATAAAGAATATTTTTACCAAATTTCATTAGAGCACATCGTGTACTTTAAGAGTTTATTAATTAATTAAAAATCCTGCTCATGTTGAGACATTTTTTCTATTCTTTTTTATTTATTTCTTTGATTAATTTATTATTTTTCTCTATAGAATTACATTCCCCATTTCATACTCTTTATTCCTATGAAATTTCGCTTTAATTAACCCAATAATAACGGAGATATTAATTATTTATTATAAATTAATTTTCCGTATATTTTTACTCATGGCTGTCATGTGACGTTGCCATTTTGAAATCGGCCGCTAGCTTCACCGTGCTATTTCAGTTTGTTGTTTCTGTTGGTATTTCTGCTTTTACATTAAAACAAGTTTTTATAAAATTTTACTTCAAACCTACTTTTTTTCTATATACTACTATATATAGTAATTCCAAATATATTCTATAATTTAATTAATTAATTTATGATTTAATTGGTTCAATTCAAAATGATTTATAGATATCTATTTTATATTTAATACAAATAATTACCTCGTATATCTAATTATATAAACCAAAATGAAATAATATCATACCTCTCCTCCTCAACTATATCTGGGAAATATTTTATTTCAGAGAGTTTTGTTTTTATATATTATTGGTGAGTATATATGTATATTTGAAATTATTTGATTGTTATTAAATCACGAATGATGCCATTATTAAAACTCCAAACCACCTATATTAATAGGAAATTTTTGATGGTTTTATTTCTATTTTAGAAAATTTTCTCAATATGGATGAGGAATTTGAACAAAAAGTTGAACATCTTTTAAAAATTTCCAATCAACTTTCATCGGAAATAACTAATTCAAGAAAATTAAAATCACATTATATGTAAAATATAATAATTTTTTTATACTTTTTTCAATATAAAATTTTTTTAAATATAAAATTTATTTTAGGCTTTTGTGTAAAAAATATTTTATTGAGAATAAAATGCTTCCTCCTGCCAAAATATCTAAAGAATCAGTTATGTGCAAATATTGTGCTAACATATGGAAAGAAGGAATGTATAAAGTCACTATATCACATAAGAAACCAGGAAAGAAAATTAAAAAGTTGCTCAAAAAACCTAAAAATAATTTATCGAAAATTGAGAAAAAATTATTTATTAAAATAAATGGAACATCATCCAACCAAATGGTAATGCATAAATATAAATAAATAAGAGTAAATAGTTTAATGAACCTTGAAATAAAGCATATATAAATATTAATATTCATACCAGAGGTAAGTTCATAGCTCAAGGTCTATCCCTCTCCAAATAATCAATTTACGACAATACGATATTACTACATTACGGGAGTTTCCATTTGAAAAAAGCCTGCATTCCCAAAAAATTTTTTCTGGATATTTGTTCACAGAAAAATCCGTCCCTAATATTAACAATTACCTACCTGTCTAAAGAACCTTTCAAAGGTGCAACAAAATGAAGCAAATGAAATACATATAATTCAATAAATATAACTTTTTACATCAGAGTGAAATGAAGCAAATTTCGACCCTGAAACATTTATAAGTAAAAATGTCTTTAACAATGAAATTCGAGCAAACCCTAGTTTATCATATATTTTACATAAGCAAATTCCATTATAAAGAAATAATATTTGACAATTTTTCAAGAGAAATTTAAAAAACTCATAGTCAATCTTTAACATTAGAATTGAGCGAAGCAGAAATCGCCTTTGTGTGTTACTGAATTACAGATTGAAATTATATCACACTTCTAAAATATAATTCTTGATGCTTTATTTAAATAACTTCATTTTAATCTCATATTTTTATATTTTACAAAGCTTAAATGAAGACTAATATTAGTTTTTTTGTTTCCAGATATTGACATGTTTATTGTGCAAAAAAGCAACTTCATTACCTTGTTTAAAAAATTTTACCCCACAAAATGTAGAGTCCACTATTAAATCTAAAAACAAAAATAAAAAGGATACAGAAATAAATTCATCACTTAACTTAACTAGAGAAAATATCAGTGAAAATGACTGTAATGAAACACCTATTCATTCTAGAGTAGCTAAAAACGAAAATTTGGAATCTTTAGTTGACCGCAGAACAATGTTAATTAATAAATTAAAGAAGAAGAAAGAAAAAAATAAGTTACTTGAAGCCCAAAAAATTCGGAATAAATCAACACCAAAAAAACAATTTGTAAAATGTAATAAATTAAAACAAATGTTAGAAAATTCCGCAACTCCAAAAATGTCAAAAAATAGTTTAAAAGCCTTCTTAGGAAGTTTATAAAAAAGGTATTTATTAATTAGAAAATTATCAACAACTTATTTTTTTTTAAACATATTTTAATTTATAATAATTTTTATGAGTTTTATAAAATAATAAATGAAAAATACAATAAAATCAATTTTATATAGAAAATACATTATAAAACTATTTATTTAAATATTTTCATGTTAATCCAAAGGAATCTCTTCTTTTACAATCTGAAAAAAAGGTTTTATTAAAAACATTAATTGTATGATTATTAACAAAGATTTGATGGTAGATAGATGTTTGATAAAAACAAAAAAAATCCATTTCCCTAATCCCTTTCTATTTAATGACATATTTCAAAGTTGCGTCTTAACTTGATTAGCTCTAATGAACAAAGGTCCCTCACTATTTCATCTCCTTTTGTATCCCTGAATTTAAAGGAGGCATTAAATTTTATTATGAGAAAATTAACATACCAAATACCCCATATATATATATATATATATATGGTATATTAATTTTCTCATAATAAAATTTAATTCGTAGGGCGCTTTTTTAATATTCTAAGAAAGAGCCCTTTAATATGTGTATTTGGTATGTTAATTTTCTCATAATAAAATTTAATGCGTCCTTTAAATTCAGAGATACAAAAGGAGATGAAGTAGTGAGGAACCTTTGTTCATTAGAGCTAATCAAGTTAAGACGCAACTTTGAAATATGTCATTAAATAGAAAGGGATTAGGGAAATGAATTTTTTTTTGTTTTTATCAAATTAGCTATATATATATGATACCAAAAAAGATAAAAGATAAAGAACTGAGGAAAGTTTGTTCATACTCTTGATAAAGGGTTTAGAACATGAGCGAAACGTCGACATGGGTCATCAAATAAAAATAAAGTAAAAAACTGAAGTTTTTTCTGTTTTTCTAATTCACCAAAAAAATTAAGAAATAATTATTTTATGAATAAGATTTTTTAAATTTGAAAATTTGAATTTTGTCATTGCCATTAGATGTTTCATCGAAGATCGGTTTCGAAAGACCTTGTAGAAACTTGTTTTTTCCTGTTGTTTTTCTACATTTACACTTGTTGGCCTGATGAATGCGATCTGTATGAAATATGTTGCGGCGGTGACAAAAGAGACAAGAGAGAAACAGCTAATTTATTTTTAAACTAAAAAATCTTTTAACCATACTCCATATTAACTAAAAGTAAGTCTTTCTATTTGCCTATGTTAGGAAACTTGATTTGAGATTATTATAATTCTTCATTTTTATAAAGATTCTAAAATGAAAAATATATAATTTATTTTTTTTAAACCTGTGCACATTCAACGAGATATATTTCATCGGTGGCCCAAGGTCCCCGTTCAGGTAGAGCACGGCCATGTCGTCTCAATTCTTGCCAGACATCCGTCAAGTCAAGAATCGGCAATGGATCAAGCCGATGTCGGCCAATCAGTCTCACAAGATATTCAATGTAATGGGATCTGCACAAAAAATTAAAAATACCTTGAGCAACCGGTTGCGATATTCTGATTCAGGAGTTCCATATGGGCGAGGCGGCAGTCGGCGGTGTTCGCGACGCACAACAGTTTCCAAATCATCTGCGCCCAGCAGGGGAATAGTGTCTATCATGTGATGGCGAATTAATCGACTCAAATATTCCAGATAATGCTTCCTGTAGGAAGAGAGGAAAGGCTAAGGTTTACTACCCGCCACTGCCGCCATCGCCCCTCATTTTAGTGAAAATATATTGGAAATGGTTTTCAGGAATTGAACCCGAAATAGAGCTTATATTTAAAGATATTAAGATTCCCAGACATACCGACAGAGCCCTGCGTGGGCTTTAGGAACTTCATTATTGCAAATATCATCTACCAGTCCATTTGATGTTTCTTTTTGTATTTGAATTGGACACTTCTTTACTTCATTTGCAGATTCAGTCTCAAATGAAATGTTATTATCCTTGAAAAAAAATGATTATTAGTACATTTTTAATTATTTTTTAATTAGATGTATTATTATTATACCTTAAGAAGTTTTTGTAATTGATAAGGCTCTTTATCACGTAAATAAAACAAGCAATTTCTTGGATGATGAGCATGTAATCCTAATCGCGCACAATGTTCACTTAATGTACATTTTGCGCCCAGTGCGAAAGGTTTTCCACATCCACAACAAAATTCATGTTTACACTGGGTACATGTAAAATGCATACAACCTCCACGGGATAATGCGAAACGAAATTTACATCTGCAAAATTCAAACAAAACCAGCTATCTTCCTTTCATCATTAACTGAAACTTGAAATCATACTCCGAGATCACACTCCAACATAGTTAAATATAACTTTGTACATATCTTATTTAGTCCAACTTACTTCGGGCAATCAATTCCATGGTCTTTTAAATGCTTTTCAACTTGTTTTTCTTGGGCGTCTGGATCATTGGCATCTTTCCATTCGGCAAATTGCTCGCAAGTAATGCCTTCATGTTGTTTTTCCCACTAAAAATAAATTTTTTTAAAGACTTATTTTACAACAGATTTAATCGGCTTAGCTAATTGTCTAATATTCTAATATTTGTATCATATATAACCATGAGCATTATATTAATAAAAAAAATAGAGAAGAAACAATTTGAAAATTAAAACTCACCGGTCGCCCACAGGAAGCGCATGTTACGCTACGACAATCAGGACATATAAGACGCTTTTGACGAGGATTAGCAATATATCCAGAAGAACACTATGGTAAAAATAAAATGTTATAATTATCATTCATATATATATATATATCTTTTTAAAAAATACTTACCTTGGTACACCATTTAAAATTAGGATCTTGCATTAAAGTTCGATCTCTAAGTTTTCTTTGGAAAAGTTCATGAACTTTCGGCTCAACAATTGATTTTAGCAAAATATCTAAATTGCTAAAATATTCTAATGCATCATCTTCGGCATCAGCTGAAATTCCTAAAGAAGATGGTTCTTTACAGAAGGGACAGACTGCATCGTTGATGGAACGATCAGTAATTTGTAAGGTAAAGTACAATTTGGCACATTCTTTGCAACAACGATGCACGCATCGAAGCATCGATACCATCTGTATAATGAGAATAAATGATTTATTTACAATAAATACCAAAATTTAAATTACTCCTACCTGGCCCATAGGATATCGTCCAGCACAAAGTTCACATTCTTGTTGTAAAAATGATAATGCCGTGTACAAGCTACTACATTCTTGAGCAGCTGTAAGAGCATCATTTTCTTCAAATTTCAAGTCCATAAGTCTTACAGCCAGTTCTGCTTGCTCATAGGAAGAAACTAATCCTTCAGCAAGACATCTTCTTACTTGACGCTGTAATCAGATTTTCAAAAAAAAAAACTATTATTTAAATTTAACCTTACCTACTACTATAGTTTAAAGAAAATTTTTGGTCAAATTATTTATTGTAGTAATATAATTTTAAACGAAAATAGAAATTTTATTTATCGAATAATAAAGTTTTGTTTTGAAATAGGTGCCAGTGTCCCAAGGCTATAAGTCAATATATATCTAATGAGTGCGAGATGAGCATGTTTGGTGCCTTAACTGACTTATCCTTGAATTACGGGATTCCCTTATTCCCATTTCCAATTTTAAAAGTTGAATGTACTGTTTTGATTCAAAAAAGAGACATTTAAATATCTAAAATTAAATTTTTCCAGTTTAAAGAATATCAAAAAATTAATTTTACTAAATATTAACTTAGATATTTTGATTTAAAATATTTTTTTTATTTATTTATCCCTAAATTTGCCGAACGGTAATCGACATCTCACCTCATAATCATCTTCCCCTTCAATTGCTTCCTCTATATTTTTTTCTAAATTTATTGCAGCTTCATTTGATTCTAATGCTTGATTATTAGATTCTAATTTTTCCAAAAGAGTTCCATTTAAATTATGACTTTCTTCATCTTCTTTTGTAGTTTCAATTTCTGAGAAATCACTTCTGTTTTCTATTTCCTTTACATTTTGTAATTTACTTGATTTTATTTCTGTTTTTTCAGGAATTACATCTAATTTTAGTAAATTTTCTGAATCACTAATCAATGATTTCTGCTCTTCATTTTTTGAAATTTTGCCTATTATTTTGGGTACATTAACCGCTTCATTTGTTGATTTTGTATTTAAAGACCTTATATCTGTTGATGGCTTATTATAAGTGTTTGAAAATGGCTTGGGTGTTTTATTAAAATTTTTTACTATCTTTTTTGGTTTGACTTTTTTTGGAGAATCCTTTAAAATTGGAATTTTCGATTTCGGTTGTTTTAAAGCAGAATCAACATTGGTTTCTAAAAGCTTTGAAGGATCTCTATTAAGATCTTCAGTAAGATTAGAGTGAAGAATTTCTTTGTTGGTTAAAGGTTCTAAAATAACTTGCTCCTTAACTTCCAGATTTGAAATATTTTCACTTGTAGATTGTTTTGGATGTTCAGTTTCTTCTTTTTTGAGTGATATATTTTTTTCTGAATTTATTACAGATTCTTTAGCTTCTTCTTTGTTAGGTAAAATCTTCTCTAAATCATTTTCCAGGCTTGTCGTTTCTTCTTTTTTGGATAAAATTTCATTTTCGGAATTTATCACAGATTTTCTAACTTCTTTTTTGTTAGGTAAATTCTTTTCTAAATGATTTTCATGACCTGTAATTTCTTTTTTTTCTTTTTCTGAATTTTCTAAAGAATTTTTAGTTTCTTCTTTTTTGGAATCTATCTCAAATTTTGTAGCTTCTTCTTTTTTAAAAGAAATCTTTTCCGAACTCTTTACAGAATTTGTAATTTCTTCAATTTTGGGTGAAATTACTAAATTTATTTCAGGATCATTAGCTTTTTCTTTTGTTAATAAAATTTCCTTTTCTTTTTTTTTAATACTAGATGTTTCCAGAGTTTTTTGTAAACTTTCATTTATTATAAGATTGGTATCATTTTCCTCCTTAAAATCTGGAAAGTTCTCTAATTTTTCATTTTTATTTTCAAAATTTTCTTCGATGTTTTCACATTCATCTTCCTTCCAAATATCATTTAAGGCTTTTTCTTCTTTTGTTACTTTTTCCATCTCTAAATTTGAAACTGTTTCTTCTATGGTACTATTAGCTGATAGAGAATCTGAAATTAATTTGACATCAAAATTTTTATTTGCTGAAATAATTTGGGATTCTTTAAAATTTAAATGATTTTTCTTAAAAGATTCTAAGATTTCGCTATCATTGCTATTTTCTATATGTGTAATTTCTTCTAAAACCATATTAGTTTTTCTCTTTATTTCTAACTTTTCACCATCTGTTTCTTTTTCTATTTCATCGGATGTTTTATGATCATCTAAATCACCTTTAATATTATTATTTAAATGCTTATCTTTGAATTCTTCATTCATGTTCTCAGTTGATTGGTTTAATTCTATCGATTCTTGTATTTCATCATCTTTGGTTGAAATATGTTCAATTGAAGAATCAATAGATATTTCTAAACTACTTTCAGAATTATTCATTTTTATATTTTTTTCTTGATGAATATCTTCTATATGATATAAATCTTCTGATTCTAAGGAATCACTAGAAATATTTTTTAAAATAAGGAAGTTTTTATCATCTTTATTATAAATGGTAATGTTCTCTTCCAAAACTTCATTATTCACTTTCGAAATGTTGACCTCAACTTGGGAAATATTTGGTTGTTCTTCTTTTTTTAATTTATTACCGGTATTCTCAATTTGTTTAAAATTATTAGAATCTGGTGCAATTGATTCAAAATTTAATTTTTCCTCTTCGGTATTTTTTATGTCTTTTTGCTTTTTTACTTCCACTTCCTCTTCTTCAGAATCAGTTTCCTCTTCCTCACTTTCTCCCTCCTCTTTATCTTCTTCTACTTTATTATTTTCTAAATTTCTTGTAGGAATTGGATTAGGATTGAAAAGAGAAGGAAGAGTTGGTGAGGGGTTTTCATCTAAATCACTTTTACACAATTCATAAATATCAGCATCTGATTCTTCACTGCCGCTTGTAGGGAAAATCTCAGACGTCGATCTCGTTGGAGGGTCAGGAGGTTCAGGCTCTCCCAAAACAGCTTGTTTAAATTGATCAATTAATAGGCCAATGACGGTTTTACGAGGTTCTTCAGGTGGCGTTGGTAAATTACGTTCAACGGCTGGAGGTTTTTGTCTTGTAACAGCCGAAGGATGAACAAGAGGTGGCTCCATTGATTCAGTAACATCTTGTTCTATAATTTGAGACTCCTTAACGGGCTCAGCATATTCCTCAAGATATTCACCACTCTCTGAACTGGATTCCTCAGATTGTGAGGAAACACTTAAAGTTTTCTTTGAGGCGTCTACTCGTAAAACCATACGAGCCATTGTCTCTTGAGGCTGGTCAATTGTCTCTTGAAAGTGATCCTTCTCATCATCCGAACATACCTGTTCGACGGATAGTTTTTCTCCTGCTGGCCCAGATCTTGACCCCGAACTCACCGCTTGTTGCTCTGATAAAGGCTCATTCCCGTCAATCGCCTTCAAGTCAATTGGCATCGCCGCTTCCTTCCCAGAGCCTGAACCTGACCATGCGTCCGAATCGACATCATCTAACGAACACCAAATTAAAATTAGAATAACATCTTAAAAATATTAAACTATAATTTATTTATAAACAAAACAAAAAAGTCTCAAAATTAAAAGTTATTATCACTTAATTAAAAAAGATAGGAAAATTATTATTATTATCTTTGAAATATATTCTCTTATATGAAAGATGAAATTTTGAGGGAGATATCAAGTAAATAAAATTAAATAATTATTTAAAAAACCCCTAGAACAATATTCGTTAGTTTATTATTACCACATTATTTTACAAAAAAAAAAAAAAAAACCATTTTTCCACATAGTATCATTTTTTGTGATATGGATTTCTTCTACCGGAATAGTTTTTTTATCCTTCTGTCGTAAAACGAAAAAGAACTTGTTACTGTAGCCATTTGAGAAAGAACTGTCGACTTTATAGTCATCTTTGCTCCACTTTATTGATTAGCCTCTTTGCCCCGGGTACATGAATAAAATCTGGATACTATTTTTCACATACTAGCTAGACATAGAGGGGCGAAGATGATCAGGTCAGCATTTCTTGCATAAATAGCTACTGAAAGGTACTACTCTTTTATTACATGAGAGAAGGATAAAAAATTTCACAAAAAAAAGGTGAAACTTTTATTTGTCAAATAAAATAATGATATAATTAAAAAAAAATTCGTAAGGGCAGGTATATAAAATATAAAATAAAATTTAATATATGTATATATATTCAATTTTGTAATTTTAATACATTTAATTTGTCTTAATTTAAAAGAAAAAAGGTAATAATAAATGCTAGCAAAATATTGCTGATTGAAATTAAGAATTTTTAAATAGTCCGAGCTTTTTTTCGGAAAAGAAAAAAACCTTATTTTGCCTATTACACCCTGATTTTGCCATCTAGAGGCAACCTAGGGGGGAAGGTATATTTTTTAAATCATAATAAAATATTTAAAGAAAGTGTTTATTGATAAATTAATCAATTTTATTTCATGTACAAAACTTTTAATCTCTATTACAAATTTGATAATTTTAGAATTTCAGTAAATTTTTAAATATTATTTTAATCATTGCACACTAATAAAAATCATTAGAACATTGCATTAAAGAAATTATTATCATTATTAAGTAGAAAAGTCTTATTAAATTAGTTGTATATTTGAACATCTTAATTAAATTTTACAAAAATAATATTCTAATTTTTCATCTTTTTTTTTGGAAAATTAAGGATTTTCTAGATTTAAGTTAAATTCAATTCTGGTAACATTCCAGGAAAACATAAAAAATTTAAATATAAGTCTTTTGACGCTTAATTAAATTTTAATTTTGTTAATAAATTTTATGGAATTTATCGAAAATAGTTTATTTCAAAAATTTTTGAAGGATAAGAACGATTATAATTACTAGGTCAAATTCTTCTATAATGTTTATCTCTAGTGAGACCTTTTTCCCGCGGCTGCGCGCTCTTTGTCTCCGATGCCATCGGCAAATTCCCTGATTGATTATCTGAGCCGACGGCCGGAGGCCCCCAAATTCGCATTAAAAATGGTTTAAGTTGGTTTTTATTTAATTCAAGATATGCGGCATCCAGGTCACCGTGATTTGCAGTTAAAACTGTTAAAATATCTTCACGGCTGAAGTTGCCGCGAGACTGCATTTCTGCAAACTAAAAGAAAAAAAGTTAGAGAATTCAGTCGATAAAAAAATCTATATTTATTTTTGACAAAGTATATGAAGAAAATAAAATAGATACATTTTATGAAATTTATTCTAAAATAATAACTTTCTATTAAAGTTGAAAAAACCTTCCCAATCCTTGGATGTCCTGAGGAATTAGGAATACAAATAGGAGTTCCCCCTCCTCTTACAAGATTCTTCAATTAAAAATGGAATTTCATTATTAGTAGTGGATGGATCTTCCAAATCCAACCTCAACAAGCACCCACTCTCTCTTTATCCTATTCTTCTAGCTGGGTGCATGTGCATTGGTCATTTTATATATATATATATATCTCCCTTATGCTTCCATAACCAAACTAAAAAAAATGGAGCTGTTCCTCAGCTAAAGAGGGTAACTTATCTGTTTATTGAGACAATCTTTTTTCCCATAAATCATAGGGTCATAAAAACATCAAACAAAATTTTATAGTTAAAAAATGTTTAGTCAAATAAGTTAATAGGAGTTATTTTAAAATACTTTCATATACTTTCTATGAATGAGAGCAAATTTTTTTTATTTTACCTTTTTTTGACGCTGCTCAACGCATTCTGTCACGGCTGCCCAGACATTGCCGCGATGTTGCCGAAGCGCATCTCTCGCCTCTTTAGCAGAAATAGTCCCTACCGTGTTTTCTTGTTTTTCATGGCCATAATTTGTTGCTAATGTTGTCACTGTATCAATCATGTTACGCCAATTGTCAATTAGCCATTGAACAGGATTTTTTTCCCCGCAATGAGCCAATGCCACATGGACATCCTCTGCAGTGAATTTGTGTTGTTCTGCCTCCTATATAAATAAAATTAGAAGAATTAATTACCATATATATTTTTTAAATTAATAAATTTCTTTTATTATGAATAATCAGCCTGGTAAATTTTCTTTAGATAATCTTTGAATTATAAATCTCTGTTAATGTTTGCCTTGCGCCACTACACTAGTAAAGTAAAATATGAGAAAAGAATAACAATATAAGACTTTTTCTCTTCAGTTAACTGTGCAAGGATTTGAAGAGTTGAATAAATTTTTTGATGGTTAATTTGCTTAACTGCTTTATCCCTTAGACGTGCCTCCGGTAACAAATGATAGATAAATTAAAAATCGAATTTCATGATTAGTAGTGGATCAGACAATGGCCCATTTGAGATCCACACTTTTTATGAGCAAATTCGGGCTTAGAATTAAATTTAAAAAAATATTTGTAAATCCTCCACTAGGTCTATATATAATAAAAATAGTAGAAATGAAGATTTATATTTTTTGTCTTCGATATCAGAAGCCAAACTTCAAATATTACCAAAACCGTTATTCATAATTTAAACTAATTGGTTAAGTTAAGAATATTTATATTAATGATTATTATTGATAGTTGATATGCTTCAGGAATTCAGAGAAATGAAATTTGAGTGTATGGAAGTTAAATAAAAAATGGTTTCATTTCTTCGAATTCTTTTTTTATGTTAATTAATTTATATAACAAACATGATTTTAGAAAATGATTTAGAAATTTTTTATTTGAAAAGGGTGTTAGGATTAAAGAAATCCCTGGAATTCGCTCAATCTTAGCTTTTAGTTAAAAATTTTCTTTTTGATCTGGATCGCCTGATTGAGAATTTCGACGAAACGTGATGTTTTTAAATAAAAAATAAAAATTTGAATTATAATGTATATAAGTGAATTTAAAAAAAAATTATATTACATATATATATATATATATATATATATATAAAAAGAAATTACCCTGAGTAATTTTACTAGTTCCAATCCCTGATTTCGGACTGCATCAGATCTTTTTCGTTGTTGTATTAAATCATCCAAATAATCGTTAACTGAACCATTAGAAGAGCGAACAGGTAGCTCAGGAGGTTGTGAACCCGTACGTCGTGTACGATCCTGCGGTCATAGGGTGCTTAAGAATTTTATGAATTCATTTACAAAAACATTATAGCCAAATGACTCACAATGGGTTGATAGTTGTTCACAATGAGGGAAATTTTCAAATACTAATTAAATCGTCAACTTTAATTTTCATTAATAAATTTATAATTATATGAAATCAAACCATTATGAGTCTTAAAAAATTATTTTACATATTATATATAACGGGTTAAAAATTTGGATATAAACTTATTCGAATCACACCCCAATGGTGGTACTTTTACTATTTATTTCAGGAATGAAATAGTTATTTTTTCTTTAATAGTCAAATAGGTCACTCAAGGAAGTTTTAAAAAATACCAAACGTTTAGCTGCCAGCCAATTTAGAGCGATCCTAGAAGCACAGAAGAGAGAACCAGAGATCATTTGCGAGTGTGAAAATTTTGCATAAAATAGCAAAGAAAAATAAGAAATTTTCTTCAGTGTGGACAAATGAAAAAAATTATATAAAGATTTTATTTTTAAACATACTCCTGGATTCTTTAGTTCGGAATTTTCCTTAATTTCTTTTATAAAAAAAATTTCTATTCAATTTTATATATATATTTTAATATATATAAAAATCGTTGCATTACTAACTAAATTAAAGTTAGCCTAGTCCAAGATGGTCCTTCAGTTTTCAGCCTTGCTTTTCGGAAAAACTGTTACTGGATGCTTTTGAAATTTTAGGTGATTTGGAGATAAAATACCAGATTTGCTTTTCATGCTACTAAATTTATTTTTGTAGATATTTTAAATGGGATGACGCCATTCATTCTACTGAAGATAAAGGAAACCCCATTCGAAATATCTACAAAAATAAATTAAGTAGCTGTGGAAAAGCATGGTATTTTCTCTCGAAACCACTAAAAATCTATCCCCATTTATCGGCCTTTCGTTTGTATATACATCTTTTTCCTGTTTTATCCGTTCTGGCCAGCCCCATCTTTCTCAAAACTCAAAACAACCCCATAAGCCAAAAAGCCGCCTCCTCCGGCTTTCCCCTCTCTCACCTACAATAGTTATTATAAAATATTATTAATATTAATAATTTAAATGCCGGCGGCCCTGGCCGGAGAGAAGAACAACAGTCACCAAGATCTATGTTGTTAAGCAAGGCCAAGCAGTACTGAATCTCGGATTGGTGACTCCGAGAAACAAGACTGTGGAATGCACGCCGGAAACCATCGATATGTATTTATTTACGTCTATATACAAATATTGTAAACTCTAAATGGCCTTAGCTGGCAAAAAGAATATAAATGAAATAAAAAAAATAAATAAATAATTTAAATATATTAACTGTTTTATTCAAATTCTATTTTGCTTTATAATAATACTAGATAGATTACCATTTTATGTTTCTTTTCCCATTATTATTATGCTATTTTATGCAAATTAATTTAAAAGAGTTAAAGAAAAAAGAAAAATAGATTGAAATGAATGAAATATGATGATAGTTGAGAGGATCAGGGATCGAACCCTAGCGTAGCTGTTGTAATCACTGCCTCGACGATCCCAGGGTCCGTAGTCTCGTCCAATATCAGCCATGGAAACCCGTCGATAAGGAGGTGGACCTCCACTTGAACCGGCATACCACTGCCAGGAATCATCCTCGTAGCGTGAAGACGCGTAGCCTCCACGACCTCCAGCTCCACTCGGTCCCGGACTTGTCTCTCGGGAAAGGGGCAAACTCTGCGGACAAGGGTGGGGCACAAAGGGCCAAGGAAAGCGACAGTTGCCTCCACATACAGATAGAGTGTTTGTTTACATTTATTATTAAAAAAAAATTATTTCCTATTCTGAAAATAGGTTACTATTATATTCCAAAATTGAAATAATCAAAATTTGAGCCACTTAAATCCGTTTTCTTGGGCTAAATTTCTATTTTTTCTATCAACTTTAACAAATTTGTTGGCTAATTTTTACGTTTTGAAATTTTTCTTTTTTACAATATATACAATGAGAAATCTACATCAAAGCATTAAAAGATTTAATATTAATAACAATTTTTACAAAAAAATAAGATGCAGAAGAAAATCTTTTGTCTTGTAACTAAATCTTTGATTTTTATATGTATTATTATTTTTTATAATTTATTTAATGAATTAACTAATTTTTATTTGGTTCTCCCTTTAAGCAGAAATTATTAGTGCAGCATTTTTTAAGAACATATGAAAATATACATTTGTGTCTTGTATGTATGTTGTGAAAAGTGGAATTTTATCTTGTATTTATTATGATAATTTTAGGAAAATGAAATGAGTAAGAAATAAATGAGAAAGAAATGTAAACTACAAAGCAAAAGCAAATTTAGATCTGAATACCTTTAAAAGGAATAATAACTAAGTTTCAAATTCTTTATACTAGGGTGATAAATAATAAAATTAATGGAACTTCTACTATCATGCATCAATCATTTCCGTTCCAGCACTTCCAGGTATTTTGCAGGAAACGATCATTGCATAATAGTTTAAATACACCTAATGAAAATACATTAAAGAATATTTTCCCACTCGGATATGCTACTTGCCGGGAACGATTCATGCTACAACGACTTCGGATGATTCCGGCCTATAGTTTTTTAATTAAAATTATATTGAGCGGGACACTTAGAGAGCGCAAGTAAGTTGTACTAATAAGAGCATCAATTGCTATTATTCTCTGTGGTTGAACAAAAAATTAAATTTTTAGAGTAAACGGGAAACAAAGAACTCGAAAATTTCTTAACTGGAAAAATGAGGGTTTGAATGTTCCCTTCCATTCCTTAGATAACTAGAGAGCTTTTCCTTCAACTCTCTGACATCCTAATAGCTACGCCCCCCCCCCCCCAAAGAAAACAAAAAAAAAAAACATGAAAGCCTTATAGTTGGAAAGAACAAAATCCAAGCAAACCAACAAAGATACAAA
>JAAAKE020115006.1:0-16146 GCA_010014785.2 Anisolabis maritima | reverse complement strand
TTGAAAGATCAAAAAACGAAATAGAGAGAGAGAGAGAGAGAGGGGAGGGGGAGGGGGAGGGGGGAAGGCTTTTGAGCAAAAGTTGACCAATAGAAACGAGCCCTTAAGGAATAAGCAAAGCCCTTTTGTATGTAATAGGATCTAATGTAACCTTTCATCTTCATCATCATCATCAGCATATTCATTCATTCATTCATTCATTTATATTCTAACGAAATAAATGAATTTTAACATGGGATGCAATTTATTTATTTATTTTCTTTTTTTTTTTTTTTCGGCATTTAGACTTAAAATTAGCAGCCAATAAAATTTAAAAAAAAACTTAGATGTTGATTAAAATAATTTTTCATTTAGACCGTATAAGCCCATCTACCGGTGTCCCCGTTAATTACCTGAGATGCTTGAGAGACGTGTACGGAGACACACCTCAAAGCCAGCCGATTTCTCACCCTGTGAAGTTCCTAACACAAACTCCTCCTATTTTATTCATTTCTATCTACCTAACTACTCCTATATTTCTTTCTACCCGGAGGAGGATGTCCTACTTTGAGGAGGGACTCGCATCATCATTGAGAGGGGAATCCTTCCATAGGACGGGTTGTCAACTCCTGCGAACACAGATCTCCTAAGCCGAAGTTCAAAAAATATTTGAATCCTTCAAAGCTAATAATAAAATAATAAATAATTAAATCTCGCAAATGAAATTAAAAAAAAGGCAAGTAAAAAAAATATATATTTAGTGGGCTCTCTCAGTACTTATTATTATTATTAGGGTGCGTTCAGCAATGTAGACCATTTGCGTCCCAGTACATTTATTAATACTGTCACTAGCTGTGATCAAAACAGCATAACATACTTGAGCGATATTTTGTGCCTACTGACTAAGTCTGGACATTTTTTTATATTATATTGATCTCATACATCATTGAGCATCGAGAGGTTTTTTTTAACTGCTCCAGTATAATATTATGTAAATTGATTGCCACAAACCGTAATAAAGAAGTCTAGTGAGAAATGATTAACTCTTTACCTGAAGAAGTTTTCCAATTACGCTTTCAATATCTTCTCCAACATATCCAGCTTGAGTTAGTGTGGTACAATCACAGATTGCAAATGGGACGTCTAAACACTGGGCGATTGTTTGAGCTAGTAAAGTTTTGCCACTTCCTGTAGGTCCTAACATTAAAATATTTGATTTTTCGATCTGTTGGAATAAAAATAAATAAATAATTATATTATGATATTTTATTTTTATTTAATTTAAATATAAAAAAAAATGAGACTTAAATAAAAGACAAGAGCTCTCGCTCTTTTTGAATGAGGGATTGGACATTTTCCATATTGGTAATTAATAGTTATCAGAAATAAAAAAACAAATAAATAACAACTAATATAAAGTTGGTTTTATTCTCCCCACTATATATATATATATATATATATATATATATATATATATACAGAAGTGGGCGAAATACATCATACCACATATTTGAAATATAAAATAGATTAATTTTTTTATTTAAAGAAAAATTTCAATTTTATGATTTTTTAGTTCTATAACAAATATATTTAAAGTGGAGTGGAATGGAGTCAAATAAAAGTCTCTATAACCCTTGAAATGAGACGTTCCAAATAAAATTTATTTACTCATCATCAGTCAGTGTTTCTAATGGAAAAGAGTTGAGTCCATATTGTATATACATAATCTGTCATATATATACATTCTTCAATTATGTATTCTGATTGTTTGAATATGGCGATATGGAATATATTTATAATTTGTTATAGTTATTAGATCAGTATTAGATTTTTTTTATTTTAATGTATCTTATTTGATCTATAAAAAATTATAAATTCCATATCGCCATATTCAAACAATCAGAGCTAAAAAGGTGGTATGTAAAATATATAAATAATAATAAAAAAAAAGTATTTTGTATTTACTTAGCGAATTCCAAAAATATTTCAAATATATATATATATATATATAGATGTATTTGAAATATATATATATATATATATATATCAATTTGCAATTTGAGTTTTTTTTATATAGATTTTTAATCACAATAATAATTTCAATAAATCATATCCCTTATTCAAAAACGCTGATATAGATAGTAATCGGTTTATGAAATAGAATCTTTAAAAAAAATAAAATAAAATATGAAAAAGGTGTTATTACACTGATATGGTGCGAAGTAGATTCGAGAATATCACTCCCTTTAAAGTTGCTGTTTATATGGGAAGTTTTAGATTCATCTGACGCACCTGAGCAATATGAAGAACATTTATTAGTGAATACAAAGATATTTTAGAGAATGTGTCATAATTTTAAAAATTATATTGGATGATGGAAGGAGGAATCTTGCTGAGACTAACTCAGATATTTGGCCTTCTGTATTTTTATGACAATTTTGTTAGCCCTGAAGATGAACATAACGTACGTTCAAAACGTCAGAAATAGAATATAAATTGTTTTATTTCAACTACCTAGCTACTAAGAGAGATTTCCGCTTCCATCATCCAATTTAAAAGCCAACTCGCAAAGAAGATTATAATATATATTTATATTATTACAAAAAATTTTATAATTAGCCCATATTCAACATTATTTCAAAAAATATCCAATTTTTTTTTCTTGTTTGATTTTAGCAGGAAAAACTTTTTTAAAGAATGATGTTAGGTAATTTAGACTTTAACGATTATTGTTATTATAAATAAATGACATTTTGGCATTAATCATGGTTTATTTGAGTAATTAATAATACAAAAAATGCTAATATACAATAATAAATACAATAAACTTTTCGGCAACTATTTCTGCAGTACTCATCAGGTAGATGCATTCATTTTGACAAGTAAACCCATGCTCACTTACGTATTAATAATATTTTTTGTATTATTGTATTGATTACTAAAATAAACCACGATTAAGACCAAAATATCTTTTACTTATAATAATAATAGTTTTTAAAAGATCACTCGGTAGTTCACAACTGGTGAGTATGTGGATGGCGACCAAGAGATATTCGAACTAAGACTGATATTTATTCTGACTGACATATTATATCTCTTCCCTCTTTACCTAGTATCACGCGTAGTATTGCGACGGGCCGATGCCTCTTTTGATCGCATCTATAATTTTATAGACTTCGACCTTATTTATTTATATAAATTGGTAGTCAATATAATGGACCCTAGAAAATCCAACAAATCTTTTTTGGAGAGAAAGTGGAATTCAATCACTATATAACTTATCAAGTAAATATTCAATTAAAATAAAAAAAAATTCCTTGAATAATGTTTACCTCTAGGATTAAATCCTTCCATTTGTTCTGCTTTAGATATTGTTGCTTCACGCGGGATATTATTGAAAATTCTTTTATAATGATTATAAACGGCAACAGAGAGGACTTTTTTGGCATATTCTTGCCCAACAACATATTTTTGTAAATATTCATATATCTAAAACAAATTAAAAAATAAAATAGAAGAATAAATTAAATGGATAATTTATTAAAAAAATAAAAACAAACTTTTTTCGGCGGAGGTGGTTTTCTGTAATTTGCTGTTCGCTCTTCTTGGGCTGCGGAATCTTTAAACCCCCTTTTAGAATCGAATTCACTAAGAACGACAAAAAAATGGTGGCATCTATCACATTTTACAAATCTCGTAGAGGAAACGAATGTCTCGACATGTGTACACGGGTCACCACATTTCGGACAACATAAGGAACCATCGTCTCCCGTCCCTCCAGAACCTTGAACAGTACTTCCCCCTCCGCCGCTGAGGGTTGTGGTACCGGACCTATTAATTATTATTTCATTAAATTAATTAATTAAACGTAATAAATAAAAATCCACTTACATAATATGATTGATCGTTGAGTGATTAGATCCAGTGTGAGGTGGCGGTGTATCATCTTTTCCACTTGTTGAATAAAAAGCGCGATTGAGTTCTGTTCCGAGAAAACGGTCTATAATTACAAGTCGATGTTCTGGACCTGATAATATTAAAAAAATAATTAAATGATGGAAGTATTAAATGAAAAAAATAGCAACCAAGTAAATTAAATACAACTTTATCATTCAATGTTAACATTTTAAGCAAAGGTAGTATTCATCATCAGAAAACTGTCAATTTGTCATTTGTGAAGATAAAAATCATATCACAATTTATATAAATTATTAGTAAATTACTCCATCGAGAGATGCCTTCATAATAAAATGTAAAATTAATTCTTATAGAATTTAGGCCATTTCTCCTTCTGCCTTTTTTTTTTAAATTTGCTTATTTGATCATCCCTGATATGTCCACACTGATTGAGAAAGTCACTTTACATTTTCTCTTCTTGGCTTCAGCTTTCTTCTTTTAACATTAAATAATTAATAATAATATCAAAACTAGGGTCATGCCCAAAAAGGTAATTTTGGGTCTGGACTGTGGCGTATTTCAGGGGGTCGCTCCCCCATTTTCCCCTCCTAACGTCAAAAAAAATTGCAAAAAAATAAGAGAAAATGAAAACAAAACAATATTTCACATAATTCTGCAATTGCAAAAAAGGAAAAATTCTAAACACATCCCCAAATAAAAATTCGCACTAGGCTACTGGGCCTAAGAATGAATAAAATTTTAAAAAAATTAAATGATTTTCTTTTATTATATTATATAAGGTTGCTTTCCCTTAAAATGAAAATATATTATATATGCATTCATTTACATTAATGTACATTTGTTCGTAAAATTTTTCAAATCAACAATCATGGCTAATTTAGATACATACATTCCACACTACACTCATTAAGTAATCCCCCTTAAATTGTAAATAACATGCCCCTTAGTAATTATAAACTTATTTTTTTTCTTACTCGAATCCATTTCAAAATTATTTAACAATCTAGTATTTTCATCTGTTTTAAATTTTATTTGGATTTTTTCTTTGGCTGTGTGCCGTGAGATACAAAATCCACCCCTTGCTATTAAATAATTAATTTAATTTGATTTTTCATTTTATCCTGAAAATTAATTTTTTTCATTCTAATTCCTTATTTTATAAATAAATAAACAAATAGTTGTAAAATTATAATTTCTTTTAACAAGACCAAAAAAATAAATTTCTTGATTTAAAAGAAAAATAAAGATTTGTTAAAAGAAAATAAAAATATTATTATTGATTATTGATTGGAATTAAGCGCTGAAAATCAAAGGTATTTGCTGAATGAAAATATTTATAGTAAATAAAATAAACTTCCCCACCTAATGATTCATAGGTTAGAGATTTTGACATTGTCAATAATCAAAACATGAATTTTTTTTCTCATCTAACGCTGAATTTTTGACCATTTTAAAGAATATTTACAAATTTTGTAAATTATTCATCCTAAGTATTTATGTATTTAAATAAGTCTAACCTCCCCGTCCCCCCTAAATAACTGTCTCAATCTGATCTACCTTATTGAATAAATCTATTAAATAAATGAAATGAAACCAACCTTCAATATGTCCAAATCAAATCACCTATCTGTAAATAAAATATGAGTTGGGCATAAAAGAAAGCTGGATTTATTTTTCCAATCCCCATGATAATACCATATTCAGAGAAGGAAATAAATTAATATTAATGTTTTATATAATTGAAGACTAAAATGAAAAGAGATTTTTCATAAAATGATATTCTTTTTGAAATGGATATTTTTTCAATAACAATTTACAAAATAAAAGATAAATACCATTATGAAATATGAAGGAACTTAATTTTAAAATATGATTATTTTACAAAAATATCTTACAAATATTCGCCCTTGTGGAAGAAGAATTGGTGAGCAAATTTCTTGACGATCGAATACAACGAGAAAAGAACATCGTGACAGAAAAAATAATCTGCAAAAAAATTTTTGGAAGTTAATTATATAATTTTATTAAGATATTTATATAAATTATCACGAGGGTGACGTCAGACATAAAAATTTAATTTATTATTAATTAAATAATTAATCAACAAAATTTTCAATTTTTCTAATATATATACGGATGAGAAATAACTTTAAATAAATAAGAATTTATTATTTATCAATATCATTTAAGAGTTTTAATCATTTAATTGACACGTACATACGAGTTTAGGCCTTTATTAAGTTTTTAATTAAATTTCAATAAAAAAATATTTCTTTATATTAAAGTTAATAATAACGTTAACCCACCTTTTTTAAACTTTTAGTTATAACATAATTAAATAAAAAAAGGAAAATTAACAAAAAAATATTAAACTATAATTTTAGTGAATTCTAAAGGTCCGATCAAATATTACAGATTGTTTAATTTTATTAGGATATTTTTTGTATGTGTATATCATATAAAGTCATAGATAGAGAAAATAAGAAATCCCCCATTTGGAGTGACATTCAAATATTGATAGAATAACTTATTTGTTTATTTTTTTATTATTAAACTCAACTTAATTTAAAAATATAAATATTTATTCATATTTGCATTTTTTATAATAAAAAAAAATATAAAATAATGATATGAAAAAATTTTATTTATTATTTTTACATTATCGATTTGTGATATTACAAAGAAAAGGAATCTTTCTTTTAATGCTTAATCATTTCCTTTGTTTTTAAAACTAAAAAAAAAAAATAAACATTATCACATTAATCAATATAATAATAGACATGTATATAATAGCAAATTGTTTTTTAAACATATGATGACGTCACAACTTCCTTATTCCGGCTACTTATAAAAATAAATAAACAATATTTTATTTTGTTAATCTTTTTTATTATATATTTAGAGTTATTTATTTGTGTTTACAGTATAATATTAAACTTTTTTGACGGTTCTTAGTCAGTTTAACAGCTAAAATTTTAGTTTGACCTTTTTTTTACAAAATTTTTTCCGCCATTTTCTCAGAATTTTTATATCATTTTTTCAAAATGTTCATTTTTTAGGATTTTTCTTTTTTTTTGAAAACTATATATTCTTATGTTAATATTTATATATTGGACATAGACAAGAAGAGCTAGGGTGGGGGAAGGGGAGTAAGTGAAATTTTTGGGAAAAAGAGGTGCGTTTATGTTCATCTTATGCATTTATATTATTTATTTTAGAGTATATATTTTAGTGAGGGAAAAATTGCAATTGATCTAACAAAAAAAGAAAGTAAAATTTTTCAATTGAAAATTTTTTGAGACTACTCAAAAAAAAAGAGCAAAAGTCAGAGGAACAAACTATACCCTCACTCCCTCCAAAAAAAATTTTCTGGGTACATGAATCTGTTTACATAACCTTTTCTCTGGTTTATATAAAGATAAACATTTACTTAGGAAGATTGAAATTTAATATAAATATATTGTTTGTTTATATTAAAATTTGTGTGTGTGTGTGGGTGTGTATTTAAAGGATGGCGCTAAGAGAGGAATTCATGACGTCAGGGACAGAGCTCCGCCCCGAATTTCATTAGAACGTAAACAAGGCATTTTGGACCAGCATCAAAGGAGAGCGAAGAAGAGAAGAGAATCAAGAGAGCAAGAGAGAGATGTCCAGAACCTCCTCTCCAGCTGCTGCTCCATAACAAACAATATGGAATCTCAGATGATGGCAAAGTCAACAAACATCGGGGAGATCGTCGACGAAGATGAAGAGGAATCTGCCAAAAATTCTAAAATACTTCCTTGGGATCGTTTTTCTAATTGGGTGCATTGCATTTGTATAGTAACTTTCGATCTTGAATTAGGCCAAGCTTTGGAGGTAATTAATAATTGATTTTATCATTCTATTAATCACCTTAATTATAAATTAATTTCTTTTTCAATTATTAAAAATATGTTAATTTTTTTTTTAGATAATCTATCCAGATCACATCCAACTTTCAGAACAAGAGAAATCGAATATTTGTTATTTAGCGTTCCCAGATTCAAATTCAGGTTGTATGGGTGATACTCAATTTCATGTTAGAATTCGACAATCACCTGGCAAAAATGACATTTTAACTTGCCATCGGAATTATAATCAAAAATGTCCAGTTTATCTTCAAGCAGACCCGGCCTATTTTTATGGATTTATTTATTTTAGACAAGTCAAAGATAAATCTTTACCAAGAGGATATTTCCAAAAGGTATTTAATAATTTTTCTCACAAAATTTTACTTGTACTTGTTTTTATTAATTAAAAAATAAACAATATTTTCTGTGTTATATTTGTATAAAATTTTACGTTTAGACATCTCATTTGGTAGTTTTCTTCAGGCACAATATACACACAAATCACAAAGACTTACATTTAGAAAATTTACATCAATTCATTCAATTACAAAATTAAGTTAATTAGAATCTCAGACTACGAATAGTCAGGAAATAGGGTGGTCTATATCGAAATAAAACTCCAAATGTTTGAAACGTATCAGCTTTAATTATGTAATGCTATCACTTTGAGTGGAAATGAACAAAGAAATATATATTATATTGGCAGAGATATTCACAGCGTGAAGAGGGGTGAGGAGGAACATTACTATTATTTCAAATTGATTTTTTCTTACAGATGGCAAATTAGATACTCTAGATTATTATCTCTCATTATCAGAGAATTTGTAGTTTTTAATTAATATTTGCCGAACAAAAAATGATGATGGAAAACAGCTAAAATAAATAACAAAAAAACAAATGCAAGAAAAATATTCTTTGCGTTTATTTAGACAAATTTGTCGACATTTCAACCAATTCTCAGGACAATTTTATTTATGTCAAGAGCTATTTGACTTTTCTCAATTTGTAGTGATAATAAGAATAAGTGACGAACCATGTCATTTATTTATTCATACCACCTGAAAGAGACATTGACCTCTTGACACAAATAAATAATGAAGATAAATAGAATCAACTAAATTGACCAATTTTATCTAAATAAATTCTATAAAATGACCTTGAATTTTTGTAATTATTTCATTTGGCAGTCTTCCATAATCTCATACTCTAGAATATTCAATTAGCCTATTCTATAAAATCTTAAAGATCAGTAGACAAAAATCAGCTTTTGCAAACTTTATTTTGGTAGATATTACCATTGCTATCTTCAGTGCCTATTAAGCTGATAGAGGAAAAAAAACACCAGATTCAATTTTCGGTAGTTATGCCATACATTTGTATTTTACTTTCAATCAAATCAAACCATGTTGGTATAAGCCAATATATTTAAGGTTTGTTACAACAAGTACATGAAGTGATACCGAACTGTTGGACGCATACGTCGAAAAATTCATATACTTGTTAGAACAAACCTTTTAATGCCGAAATAACAAATAGTGGTTGTGTCTTCACTTGTGAAGCAAGTATACGGAATTTTAATTTGATATGAATTTATTTTCAGAGTGTTGTAGTGATTTCAAGACTTCCATTCATCAGTTTATTTACCGAAGTAGTTTCACTAATTGCCCCAGAATTTTTTAAAAATGGTGAACCGAGTATTGAAGCGGCCTGTCATGACATCGATCAATGGCCGAATCCTAGTCCTGGAGAAACCGTCAATCTACCTCTATTAGGAACAGTTTTACAAGCCCACATTCCAAGTCAAAGCAATAAAGTGGGTCTCGCTATAGCTCCAGGCTCTCCTTCGCAGTCTTCTCTTATTCCAACAGTTTTATCGTCAGTATATGAAGTGCATCTCTTCCAATGTTTCCTGCCTGTTATTTCTCATATACATTTGTTATGGGAACTCATTCTAACTGCAGAACCTCTTGTTGTTATGGCTTCTTCGCCAACAACTTGCTCTGAAATGGTCCAAGCTCTTGTAAGGTAAATTTATCAATTCTTTGCAACTAAGGTGTAGTAAACTCCCGAAAGAACTTTTTGGGCCGGGTTTGTACAAAATGAATTGAAATCCACTACTCTCTCTCTCTTCTTTAAAAAAAAATTTACTATCTCTTTGGATACAAATATATCTAATTCTATTATTAAAAATATAAAGAACGTTAAATATTTTTTAAGACCATATTAATATTCAATATATGCCTTTGGTCACTTGATCCATTAACAAAAATTTACTCACAAAAAATGTTAAATAAACAACATTTATTGTATATGATTAATTTTAAAAAGAAGAATAGTGAAAGAAAATTTCGAAATTGTCCAAGTTCACGCATGCGCAGAAGATCTTTTGTAAATTAAACACCTAAGTTATATATAGTTTATAAATTGTTTGTTATATATATAAAATTATTATAATTATTAAAAAAAAAAGAGGTGTCTCTTGTAAAACACTCACTCCTCATTCAAATATATTTGAAATTTTAATTTTCTGGTATATCTCGACGAGTGTACAACATGGAGTGAAAAGTCCCGAGACTCACCACTATATGACATCACCAATTAAATACCCATAGGATTTTTAGAAAGTACAAGCCTTCAAAAGATTAGTATCAAATTTACATGATATTTCGGCCATTTGATTACGAGTAGAGATCGTGTAAGTCGCTAATTTTGCTTGGGTGCCGCGTTTTCTAACAATCGACCAAAAACAGCAACGTATCGATGATTCAGAACGCGGTTCGAAGCTGTTTCAGCGTAATCCAAATGAATTTTGGCCCGTTTCGTAACAATGGATGAAACATGTGACATGGGACCATCACTACACATTTTATTGATTTGATTTTTTTTTTTTTTTGGAGATCAAAGCATAAGGTTCAACGGACCTGAGTCCAAGAGGAGTCAAATGAGGATGTCGAAAGTGAAACAAAGGGATAATTTGGAACCTTTGACAAATCGTTCTATATGAAAGGAATTCAAAAGTTAGAGAACCGTTGGAATAAGTGTATCGCTCTTGAAGGAAACTGTTGTATGTATGTTGAAGAATAAAATCAATTTTTGATAAAAAAAATGTTTTTTCATTGCGAGTTTTCACTCCATGTAGTACTATTCTTAGAATAACATTTCAACGAGAAAAATTGAGCAAACTGTGTAGATATAGTTATGGGTTATAACTGACACAGTCTCTTTCATTACGACTCACAAAAAAATTCAATTTGTTCTTATTTTATAATATGCAATTTTTTCTCTATTTATATCGATATTATTTTATTTTAATTTTCAGCATGATCACTCCACTAATGTATTGTGCTGATTATCGTCCATATTTTACTATACATGATAGTGAATTCAAAGAATATACCACCAAAGCTCATGCTCCACCGCCAGTTGTACTTGGAGTTACTAACCCATTTTTTGCAAAAACTCTTCAACACTGGCCACATATTATAAGAATTTGTGATGCTCCAAGTTTAGGTAATAATTTTTAAATATTAAAATATACAGTAAGAAACAAAATTAAACCAATGCTTGCAAAATTTAGTTTTTATTTATTCACTTTTTTTTTTTTTATATTCATTTATAGCAAAAACAATTACTAAACGTTTGACCTAGAATAAAACACTTTAAATAGATATATAAATAATTTTGAGAATATTATTTTGAAAAATTTTCTTAAATTAAAAACATTTTTTGCTGCTTTTCATTTTTTGTAAAACTTGATTTGTTATGTAAATAAATTTACCAAATTTATAGCATATTTATAAAATAATTATTTTCTTATTTATGTATTTATAAGTTACCATCAAAACCCGATTTTCTCAGTTAGAACTACAAGTAGTTCTCTTTTATTTATTTCTTAAATAATAAATAAGCCAAAGAGAACAGTGATTGAAAAAAAATCAATATGCTAAATATAAATAAAAAAAGAAAAGAAATTAATTTTATAAAGGGCTGGATTGAATATGTTTGCGGTCCAAATTTCAGAATTACGCGGTCCGGAGTTAAGATAGAAGATAATAGAAATATAATAAAAAATTTCCAGGGAAAAAATATTTTTGATTGATGTATGAACATGGTTACAATTGTGCTTCTTACTGTATATAAATATCTTTTAATTTTGTATTTTAATAAAAAAAATTTTCAGCAAATACTCAAAAACAAAAATTAAAAAAAGGAGGAAATTTAAAAATGTTAGACTCCAAACCCGGTGTTTACACTCATTATAAATCGTTCCTTCAAAAAGATAAAACTATTTTAAAAAAATTGTTTAAAGGCATTCAAATGAAACGACCTGCGGAAGTCCAGTCAGCTTTATTAAAGAGACATTTACTAGAATTAACGCAGAGTTTTATTATACCTCTTGAACGATATATGGCAAGTTTAATGCCCCTACAAAAAAATATTTCACCATACAAAGTACGTATTTTTATAAAAATGATCTAAGAATAAGTCCGATAATTAACTTAAAATTAGTTATGGGTAATTAATTATCGGATGAAAAAATATTAAATTTATATACAAATGAATTGTAATTTTGAAATAGAAGCTTTCCCAGTTTTTATCATTAAAAAATAAATTACATTTTTTGTTTAACTGTAGTTTATTTGTATTTAATACAACTTTTATGTCACTCATTCTATAAACTTTTCAGGTACAATTCAAATACAAACCACAATGTCTTACATCTAGAGATCTACAATCTAGATGTAAGTTTCTTTGTTTTGTACTTAAATTGTACTTGAAGAAGGACATAGAATGAATGGCCAAAACGTTATATTAAATACAAATAAACCACAATTAAGCCGAAAATATAATTTATATACTAAAAATGAGTTTATTTTAAAGAAATATAATTAATTAATTACTTTAAAAAAATATTTCGTAATTCAAATTA
This sequence comes from Anisolabis maritima, assembly GCA_010014785.2. Taxonomy (NCBI): domain Eukaryota; kingdom Metazoa; phylum Arthropoda; class Insecta; order Dermaptera; family Anisolabididae; genus Anisolabis; species Anisolabis maritima. Next base: position 3,447 of record JAAAKE020115006.1, on the reverse strand, counting down.
TGATATTTCAGGCAGCTCCAACTCCTCGACAATTTAATCCTGAAGATTTCTTAGCAACTTTAGGTACCTCAGGCCCTCAACTTACTTCAGGTATCAAAGGTGATTGGGTTGGTCTTTATAGGCGATTCTTTAGATCGCCTAATTTCATCGGATGGTTTAATATTCGTTATCGAGAAGTTAGTCAAAAACTTCAAGCTCTTCAATTAGAAGCTCTCTCTGATGCAGTAAGTGTGAAATATAAACTAATCAAATAATAGAATTAATAAAAATAAAAATATTAATTCTCAAATGAAAATAATATATGAATATATATTTCCATTAAAATCAAAAAAATAATTTAAAAATTATCCTTCGGCTTAATTTCTTCTTTAGGAAAATACAATTTGTCATAGGATAGATTTTATGATAATATGACACTGAGGGGCTCACATCTAGTGAGTAAGTGGATGGCACACCACAAGTTACCCAAGCTAAGATTGATATTTCTTCTGTTCCCTCAATATTTAAGCTTTTATGTCATAATAACAAGGGCATAAATAAGTTTTCATAATATGCTTTTATCTCTCCTGTCCTTTAGCTCAGAGATAGAGTTGCGACCCAACTTCACCATTTTCTCGCTTTGGCATAAGGTTGCAGCGATCATCTCGCTACTCAATATTGGATCGCAAGCAGTAGATTGAGAAACGCTGGTCTAGATAGCTTCATCATTTAAAGGTCATTGGTTTACTTGCTGGCTTAAGCGATGAAATTTATTTAAATCATATTGGATATCAACTGATTTAAATAAATATGGACATATAATAACGTTTATCGTCCAAATTATATAATTTATCGTATTTGTCTAATGGCCTCTAATGCCGAAAAATATGCTTTTATCGCATAAACGTAAATAAAATCACCTTCTGTGCCCACCAAATTTTTCTTTAAAAAAAAAAAATTTATTTCTTTTTTTATTTTTCTCATTATTTATATATTTTGTGCGGTCTGGATCGATGGGAATCAAAAAGTTTAGAATATTGTATAACAGGTAAGTATCCAGAAAGATTTTTTAGGGGTGGAAAGGGACGACCCAAATCAGACCATTTTAGAGAAGACCCAGACCATTGCAGATTGCTATTGCCTCCCCCCCCCCCAGGTATGTTCCTATTGTACTGATATGAATAATTTTTTATGAAATTATAATATGTTTAAAAAGAGAGATGACCCGCTTGAGCTTATACATACATATATAGTCAATTATCAGGACTAATTGGGACCATGGTTCACATAATCAAGTGTCTGGATAATCAAATATAAATTTAAAAAATCGGAACAACCAGAAAAAATTATAAAAATGATAAGACAATGCTAAATACAGCTTCTCGCTTACGGATAATTGAGGATGCGAATAACTGAGGTCCAATATTATCGAGTTTCTACTATATATATATATATATATTAATTGAATGAATAAAGCAATAAAATTTTTTTTGATAATGTTGTGAACTTTTTGATCTTGTCTTCCGTTCTTACTTCTTTAAAACTATGTCTGGTCTTTTTACCTAACAAGATGTCAAAATGGCTGAGATCCTGATCAAAATGGAACATTTCAAAGATGGATAATTATTTTTATCCATTGGAATGGAATAGGAAAAATTGCATTTTGTTCGCTTATATGTTCAATTCGAGACAGTTTTTAATTCGGAACAAAAAACTCCAATACGAGATGTCTGTTCAGCTTTTATCTCTATCATTATTTAAAAGGATTTTTACAACAAATTGTATTTTCTTTAGGAACAAATTAAGTGAAACCACACGATTTAATGAATTTATGAATTAATTTTTTATTTAATTGCTTCCTGCAATCAATTAAATTTTATATACAGTAACCCCCTAATTAGGTAAATTCACAGTTATATAACAAAATTTTTTATTTTAAGGTGTTATTTCATATTTTTCATTCTTTTATAGTTCATATCCGAGTAAATATTGCTGCATTAATACATTATAAATAATATATATGATAATAAATGTTGCAGTTTCTTACGAAGTTACACTTATGGAATTTACAAATTAGACTTAAGTAAAATTCAAGATATTATTGTAATACATAGGGATTTACGGAACGCATTACTTACTCGTAACTAGGGGGGTTACTGTATAAAACATTACTCTATGAAACATTGTATAAAATAAATTCCCTTATTAATTATTCTTTTTTATAGGATTTAAAAATATGGGTGCAAGGTAAACAAGAGGTGGAAATTGTTGATATGATTTTGAGAATTCGTAATAAATTAGAACAAAGTGAGAACGATGATATCCCATTAAGTGAAATGACAAAGAGTCAATTGAAACTTCGAATTGCTGATATTATTTGTACTCTTCCTGATGATCTGAAAACAGTTTTAAAAAACAGCTGATGACGTCTGGACTCGGCGAATTTGCAGACGACTCCTGCCTTCGTCGAGTTTGATTCCTCAATATTACAGACTTTGCCTGTTGAGAATAAAATTCGTAAATTTAAATGTTGTTTAAATTAAAGTGCCTTGGAAGTATACAGGTTTTATAAACAAAAAAAAAAAAATTAATAATCCATCATTACAAAATTTATAAAAATTTAATCTGAAAATTTATTTAACGGTTCTGATTGCTCAAGATCCGATCTATTTTACATATGTAAATAAATTGTGTATAGTTAGAATTATGTTTAGAAATACCATCGATCATTCTAAAAACAAATTTTTAAAAAAGATATTTATTTTTCATTAAAATAGATCATTAGTCAGAAATTTTTTGGTAAAATTTAGAATCTCATGATAATTGTAATAAATACTCATTTTTATATTTTTTAGACGAATTTCATCAAAACAAAAAAAAAATTAAAATTAAAAAAAAAAATTTTTTATTTTTTAACAAATAATTATATCAAATTTTATGCAATTCATGCCTTTAAATTAAATACACAAATATCATAAAATTTCCAAAAATTTTCATATCTTAAGAATCATTATATATTAAAATATATATTAGAATTTTTTAACCATAATTTTCATATAAATATAAATCTAATTGGCATTATGCATTTATAGGTATTTGGGTTCGAAGAATTTAGAAGCTTTGCTTTCTTAGCATTGTCTTTTAAATGTTTGAAGAAAGAGTGACTTTTTACATAAAAATTTCTTTCTTCATGATATTTTAAAATTATAAATCTTTTTTTTTTTTAGTTAACTTTATAACACGTTGGAATTTCTATTTTTTAGGGAAAAGGTTTTTACCAGTGACGTAAATACCGCCAAGTAAAGTAAAGGGCTGCGAAACCTTCAAGGGCGTTGATTTGACCTATCAGGTTCAAATTAATGTTTTTACCCTTATGCGCGAAGCTTTCCTAAATATTGGGTAGTCGAAAAAGTCTTTTCGTATTTTGTCCATAGATGTCGTTGGAGTCGTATATCTCCAGTGCTACCA
>JAAAKE020114995.1:0-11810 GCA_010014785.2 Anisolabis maritima | reverse complement strand
CTTACACGAAACTATTATACGAATTGAACTATTATCTACCCAAATATTTTAAATATGCTGTTAAAATGAAAACCGAAATTGGTTAAAAAGTCCTATCTACTACACCAGAGGGTGGAACGCTCTAGTAAATAATATAGTAAAAATATATAAATAAATTATTGCAAATCAAATTTCATTTCATATTCAACCAAGGTACTGCTATCCTTTATTATAAACATCACTTTTAAATGCCAAAATAAATAAAATATTTCTGTACCAACAGTAGCATTCTTTGATTGATCTCTTTAAAAATATATGTTAGTCTTTTATTTTGCTCAACTCAATTCTTTGACGTACCATATAGTAGCCAAAATAAATTTTATATAAAAAAAAAAAAGATTTTTGCAATAAATATTTTCTAATATCAATATTTAATCTTGGCTATATTAACATAAAAAAATTAATATATTAGCCAAGGTAATTTGTAAACAGAGAATGCGTTTGTCTATTTTTGTTTGATGAGGATATAGAGGTATGCTCTTTTGGAAACATGTTGTTTTTCGGTTGAGAAGGGCCTTAGTGCCATTATCTAGGCAACCAGGGATGGTCCTAAGGTTGCAAGGCCCCCCACAAAAAAAATGAAGGGCAAAAAGGGTGAGGCCAAGTGTTTGGTTGGGGTGCACCATTTTGGGGTGCTCACACGGTTTCCAATATATATAGATGGATTGTGTCGTCCATGGATGAATGGAAGGGAGCGGCCATCTTGGTATAATTCTCCAGTCGCCCAATAAGGGTGGTGGGGGCGGTTGCTGCACCCCAGCCAACCCTCTATAGGACTGCTGTTGCCATCTCCCGGCATACATCGTAACTACTCGTACAGATTCATTCTACTACTTCTTCCAAGAAAAACGGTTTTTTTTTTCTTTAAGGAATTTCAACTATTCAACTATCTATAAGGTGAGTGAGTGAGGTGGAATAACTGTATTTTTCTTGGGGGGGGATTACTTTATATCAGCTTTTTAGTCATAAAAATCTCCCCCCCCCTCCACCCTTTTATAAGGGTAAAAATGGAGGACCAAACTCTATTGATAAATTAAATTAGTTTAATTATTTAAAATTTTTCAAATACCATAGAAACGCGCTTATCCGGATCTTAGACAACCTGAACCTCTATCAGCTTTCATAATTATTTTTTTTTTTAATTTTTCATATTTTTTGTATATGATTATAATTTCAACTATTCAATTTTGGGGTATACGGATGGGCCTTAATCCCAATTAAACCGGATAACCGAGAATTATTCTTGTACAGCCAATTTAATCAATTTAGAATAGTTTAAGAGTAAATCACAAAAACCTAAAATCGTACTAGAGTAAAGTGAGCCCCAAACAATTTTGAGGGAATAAGAGTTAATACATTACAAAGATCATCTAATAAATAATTGTTTTATGAATTTTAATCAAAATTGTTAGAACGAATTTTGAGAAAAAACTAAAAAAAAAATACAAACAGTAAAGAACAAGTAAGTATTCTTTGGGCAATTTTATTGAAAAGCTTCGAGGTGCAAGCTTACCCTCGCTTAATAGCTTAAATATAAAAATTCAGTCTCGAACGTTTTTTCGTTGAGAAATCTTATTCACAGACACAGATCATTTTATGAGATCCATTTTTTTACTCAGAATCCCTTAAACTGTACTTCCGTTGAAATTTGGACATCAATTTTTTTTTGCGATGACAATACTTTCACAATGTATATATAGGTGAGAAAATAAAAAAAACATTATAAATAAATGAACAAATTTCGTATACCCCTGTAGATAGACAACCCCTTACCAGGATATTTTATCTGTTTATCCACAAAGATGCAACTATAAATAAATTATTGTATTTCTCATAAAATTAGATTTAGTGGCAAAGCCAAAGTAAAATAAAAAATGTATTAGTAAAAATTTTAAAAATGAAAAATTTCGCCTATGGCAAAACTCGAATTAGGTCAGAAAAGGGTTAATTATTTCTAAAAAAAAAAAATAATAAACTTATCTGACAAGAGAAAGTAATATAATGAGTATCACTCCAAATCTCGACATGTAATATATTGCGATCACAAAAAATCGATTTCAACAGAAATACAAGTTTTGAGGTTCCCTAAGTCATTTGTAAAATGCGCAAAATGGTCTTTCTGTGTGTGTACAAGAAGAGTCAATAAAAGAGTCTTTCAAAGTTAAGACCTTTGTAATTAGACATAAGACCTAAGATAGGGTCATTCGTCAAAAATAGGATCCACCAAAAAGAAACACCATAAATATATTTTCCCAAAGATGATATCTAGTATAATCGATTCCGCGCCCCCGAAATAGTAAATACACCAAATGTCATCAAAATCGTTAGAAATGTTAAATGTTATATCCCGAAATTTTCTGCCTCATAAAAACATTCCATTAAAAACAGTCCCGCGGTTGCTGATAACTCGCGATAAATATAAATTAATCCTACTTTGGAAAAATTTTCTATCTTAATACCTGAAAAAAATTTACTCCAAATCAGGCAAGTAATTCCGTAATCACAAAAAAAAAAAAGTAAACCATCTCAATAAAATACAATGAAATTTGGTCTTTCGAGTACAAATAGGCCCATATGAAAGTATATAATATAAAAACCTACTTTCTATAAATCAAATGAAATTCTGTGTCGATGGGCGCAGAAATTTTCAAAAATTAATTCTGCCAGAGGAAAAAAGGAATTTTGGGATGAAATTAAAATATAGCTCCCCCACTATGATCTTATTGTAAATATAAAATTCCATTCAAACGAAAACGGTACACATTTGTCAGCAAAAAAAAAAAAATACTCTAATGTTCTTGGGTGGCATTTGGGGGAAGGAGAGAGGCGTGATGGAGAGTGGGGGATAGTCTTTCTGCTTAATCCTCTTTAAGAAAAGCTGAGACTTCACCTCGAAATGACTCAAATAATATTTTTAATAAATTAATAAATATTCTAATTTTGAGAAATTATTTCATAATTTTTTTTTAAATCTTTATAATAACTAAAAATAATAATAAGCAAATACGATTAACAAAAATATATGCTCTAGGAAATCAACATTGTCTAAATGACAGGAAAAAAATTTCTCCTCCCCTTTCTCTCTCTATCACTGGTGACATATAAAATATTTAATATTAATATTCGAAAGGTTCGTTTTTTAGAAGATAAATTTAATAAGAAAAAATATTCGTATTTTTATTATTATTTTTCTTCAAAAAAAAAAAAAGATTATAAATTACCTTTAGGTAAGACGCTTAAGGGGGTGGGTTGGTTGACGATGTCGCCAATGTGATCGGGTGAGTTATATTATTATTCTCTTTAAGATAAATACATTATAGAAATGGAAAAGAATTACGAAAGGAGAACGCCTGGCCTTTCTTACATTCAACTGAGAGGCTTTTGCCTGTCTGAACTCTATGGAAAAAGATCAAAATAAGAATTGCCATTTTAGTAAATAATAAAAAAATACTTTTTTCTCAAATCTAACAATATTTTCAGTTGGAAAAAATATTAACAGATAATTTGAAATATTCATAGTTCTTTTCCATGACTTAGTAAATAAAATAATTCCTAATGTTATTTTTTGGATTTTTTATTCAATTATAATATTTGGATTCAAATGGAATTGAAATAAATTTTAAAAATTTTCAATTTTCAACCTCTAACCAAAGTCTCAATTAATAAATTAAATTAAAAAATGCAATCCAAATAAGTTGGTTTAATGAAAAATATTTTTGAAAATGGGAGAGAAAATTTAGCGGAAATTAAAATAAATAAATGGAATAAAACACCTATAAATAACCTGCAAATTTATAAAATGTAAAAATATTCCGTTTGAAAAAAAATTTATGAATATCCTTTCTTAATGAGATCTCGTTATTAAATAACTTACTAATTTTTTCTAAAAAATATTTATTATAATATTTCAGTCTTAAAATTTAAAAAAGAATTTATGCCGTGTCCCTTGGTCTAGAGCGGTGTTTCCCAACGTGGGGCCCACGCCCCACAGGGGGGCAATTTGATTGTTAAGGGGGGCAATTCGAAAATGGACACGAGCTTAACCCTTTTGCTCCGGGCCATTTAAATGCAATGCTAGATTTCTGTGCCAAAATTGAAAGAAAAAAGCAGTAAAGTGTTACATAGGGGGGCATAAGAATTTTAGAAAAGCTTAGGTGGGGCATGGCACAAAAAAGGTTGGGAAACACTGGTCTAGAGTAAAGGTTTTGCTTCACGCACCAAAGGTTCGCTTTTCGAGCGACAAATTATTTATATTATATTGGGTCCCAATTAGTATAAATAAATAGGGAAAGACTTAAAAATAAAAAAGAATTTAATTATATTTGACAATTTATTAAAATAATGAAGATGATTCACTATTAATGAAAGAAAAAGTAAAAAAAAAAAAAAAAAACGAAAATAGGACATAATTATCTGGAAAAACAAACAGGAAAGAATCTCTAATCTTCATCTTAAATATGTCAGTAAAAAATATTATTTTTTAGTAAAATGTTCTTTAATAAAAGATATTAAGATTATTTTCAAAAATTCCCTAAACGCTCTGGAGTGGGGGGGGGGGGGTTTAAATGGGCGCAGCAAAAGATTTCAGCAAAATGGCCAGTTAATACTAAAATATATAAGCTAAGAATATATTAATATAAACGTATGAAGCGTGGGTGTTTAATTTAATCTCAAGACAAACCGAAGGTGCAGCAGGTGAAATTAAATAAAACAAATTATTAAATTTTTTTAATTGTCAACCATTTATTCGTCACCAATCGTTCCCTTCTTCAGGACAATTAAATGTTAATTAATAATGATGGTTTTATCAATCGATGAGAGAGGCACACAGCAATCATTTTACTTAATACAAAAACTAATACATACATTCGCTATACTAATTATATTTTTCAGTGTAATTGTAGATATTATTGATAAAATGCAAACCATCAGTATTAATCAACATTTAATTGTTTTGAAGAGGGCACGATTGATGCAATGTCGACAATTAAAAAAATTAAATAATTTGTTTTATTTAATTGCTCTTGGCTACACCTCCTATTTCTCCTAAGACCAAAAATATGTGCTGATTTAGAACTTTTAGAAATGTGTAAAAAGAGAGAAAGTCAGTAGGGTAGCCTCTATCGAAATAAAACTCTCCGTGAAAAGTTTCGGCTTTAATTAAATAATGCCATCCTCAGTCAGCTGAAACGAGCACCAAATATTGAAAATACAGCAACTTTAAAAAATAAATATAAAATTATAACTTACAGTGTATATAAACTCAATGCATTAGGCAATGAGATGGAGTTGTATATTTTAATGTACAAAAATATGTATAAAATAGGCCTAATTATGTTCCTCCGCGTTTATATGGTAACGTGGTAATGAGAATATATACAATTTTTTTTCAATTACAAGCAAATAAAATAACTCAATGACTGCCAATATACAGATTTTTATATCTGTTCAATTGACGCCAAAGAAAATTATATTTATATAAACAAATTATTTGGAAATATCTCAACTACTAGAAGGATTGAGAGGACTTAGTAATTATTATGTCTATTTTGCTTAATGCTGATGGTTAGATTTCATAGCCAGCATAATTTTTTAAATATTTGGCTTGGCAAACAAAGTATAGAAAATTATAAAGTGTAAAAAAAAATTCCAAATAATAACATGTTTATATAAATATAATTTTCTCTGGGGACAAATGAAGGATTTTATAAATAAGATTTCGGTTATGGGTCAGCGATCTCGTTTGTTGTTCGTTGATTTCTAATATTTATTTTTTTTGCTTGTAATTGATTAAAAATGTTATATTTTCTCAAAACTTCGCCATATAAATGCTGAGGAGCATAATTAGTCCAATGTCCACATTCTATATTTTGTATATTAAAATAAACAACAACTCTATCTACAACTCATTGTCTGAGTCTGCATACACTCTCTAGTGATGGCATTATTTAATTAAAGTCGAAACGTTTCATTTTGGAGTTAATTTCGATAGAGGCTACCATACTGGCTGACTTTCTCTCTTTTCACACATCAATCAATCATCAATCTTCGGACAACCAGCAATCTCATCTTGAAAATTTAGAACTTTTTATAGTTTGGATTTGAAAAATGATGGCACCTAATCATCATATTAAATGAGGATGTATTATAATAGATTCTCCAAAGTTCAGATTTCGGATTTTCAGATGTGGAAAATTTCTGCCCTTCAGATTTCGGATTTTCAGATATCGAAAATTTCTGCCCCGTCAAATAAAATATTTCTCCTCTCCGTAACATAAATAAAACGAAAAATATCAGGAATTTAATAAACAAGATCCTTTAATCGGTTCAAAATATTCAACTTTGTTATCACTTCTGGGCTCTTCTTCAGGACAAATGGGAAAAAGATAAATTCATGCCCCCTACAGACATTGATTATATTAATTGTATGGAGCTTATAAAATAAGCGACATAAAAGTCATGAAATTATCTTTTACTCTCTTTGTCTTGAAGAGGGATGGCGTAGTATAGCCCTTGAAATTGACAATGGTCAACATTTTAGTTCGATTGGAGGTCATGGTTTTCCTGACCATTTTTTTATTTTCTAAAATATGTCAAAGAAATAGAAAAATATTATTAAGCTCTAAAAAAGGAGGGTGATTATTATAATTTTCAAAGGTAAAGTTTCCTGATATAAATTATTGATGAAAAATTATATCTCGTCTTTCAGGGGACTAGACACTTATCCGGGCACTCTGTATTAGAGCCCTGCACCGGCCGAAATTTTTTGGACCGTATCTGCCCAGGCCTCTACTTTCTTTATTCTTACTTTGTTTTTATATTTTTCGCAAAGAAAATAAAAATGAATGGAATAGGTAATTATTTTAAGAGATCGACAGATTTGTGGGAAAATTTTTCCTGGCGTTCCGTTACATTGTTAGGAGATAAACTTTAAGGAAAATAGAGATTTTCATATTTTGTTTTATTCTTTCTTACATCTTTACTTCCTTTTCTCTTTTACCTCCTTACAAGTAATTCTTAAGCATGGCATCGAAAATTAATTTAATCTTTCCTTCACTATATATATAGTCTATATTTAATGTATACCTGATCATTAGAGCGAAGGGGCTCTAGGTTCTTTTTACTTCCTCATGCCTATTTATAAATAGTTTAGGGAAAGTTATTGAGGTTTGTCCTTTGGTCCAAACAGCAGATGTCATTGAAGTTTTATTGGAAAATGTCTTAACTTAATTAATTTGACAAATAATTGACTAATCAACTGGATTCTATTATTATAAACCTATACAAAGAGTTCGAGAGCTATAAAGCAGATTAACAAGGAAAGAAGATTGACAAATCCTAGCTTTCGTCAATTCTGATTCCATATCATCACATAAGGTCGATTTAATCATGCATTTGTGGACTTAACGATCTTAGGCAAAACATTTTACTTAAATGATAATTATTATCATTTTTTTAAATGACTGACGTGAAGAAAGACTCAAAAAAGTTTCAAGTTAAGAAGGTATGTACTATTAGTAAGTATAAGTACTTTAGAAGGGATCTAGCAAAAGGGCCCCTCTTCAAATCTCTCCCCCCCTCCCCTCGGGTTTGATATTTTTCTTTTGCCGTATAAGTTGAAGAAGCAATAGGTATCTCTCTCTGATGAAATTCGGAAGAAGAGGCCGAAACGTCTAGAATACTCGTCAATAATTAAGGCTAGTTAGAAGAAAAACAAAATTGTTTTTTTTTCTTTTCACTTTTATTTCAACCTAGTTGCCATCCATCCAAAACAAGCAAATAAAGACAATATTTAATTAAAGAAATTAACTTTGTAAATGTGGACCAGGATATTAAGCTAGGTGAATAGTGAAGGTTTATTGTGGGCCCGAAAGCAGAAGAGGAGAGTGCAAATGGTGGTTAATAATGATAAGCATGGGGGTTTATTGAAAGGATGAGACGACTTGCGGTCGATTCATGTGCAAATGTTTAAGTACAAGTCATTGTGATGTTAATGAAATTAGTGAACGCAATAGAGAGAGGAGAGGAGTGGGATAACAACGTGACTAAAATGGAAATTATTTTGACAATTTTAGAAATAATCCAACATTATTAATGAGTTCAAATAAATATGAATTAGAAAAAAAAGATTAAAATAATTTACTCCAGGGGCCGGTAATCTTTTTAGGACCGTGGGCCATTTTCAAAAGAAATATCTATAACTTATAAATATATCTATCTTTAGAGAGACCGCATAGTCAAAAAAAAAAAAAAAAATTATTTTGTATAAATTTTATTAAAATTTTATAAGATAATAAAAATGCAACTCTAATAATATCAAGTAATCTCTCTTTGTAGCACTTGGTTTATGGACTTATGACTTATGTTCACTAAAATTTTCTATTCTAAATAATACCACCAGGCACTAGCAAATGACACAATCTTTCAAATCCAACCTCAACAAGCACCTTTTAAAGCCCCTACTCTCTCCTTCCCCTGTTCTTCCTGGTTGCATGAGATCATTGCTCATTATAGGACCATTGGGCCTTATGCTTCGACTTTCAAAAAAAAAAAAGTAATATTAGTTAAAAAATTAATATATAGAGAAAAAAATTGTAATCGTTTTGTCAAACCTAAACGGGGGGGGGATTAAAAGATTAAATTTTTTTTAAATAAAAGATGTTCCAAATGAAAAAGTTGACAAATTTTTTAAGATATATCCTTTATATATTTTAGAGAAAATATATTAAGTAGCCCTTAAAATTGGAATTTCAAAGTGTGCGTTTAGGGGTTAGCAACTGAATGAAAATTCAAAGGGACATGTTTTTAGGTTTAAGAGGTACGAACTCTGGCTTGTTAGTTACGATTATATTTATATATTAAGATAATACTACAAGTCATTATATTCTATGATTTTTACCCCCATAATAAAAAATAATTTAATTTTACAACAGCTTGTTAATTCATTGTTCAGGTTTTAATATATAAGCAATACGAGATCAAGCAATGTTTACAAGTTAAATGATACACTGGCGCGCGACATACATGGTAGAAAGGATTTTTCTTTTGTACATTAAAACGAGCAATGAATGAACACCAAAATAAAATAATGTTTCTTTTTTTTAGCCTTCTTATTGAAATATAATTATTTGTAGATAATTGTTTGATTAAATGATTGAAAGAGAATGATAGAGAATAAATATGTTTACATTTGGGAATTTTATTGTATTTTTTTTTTGAATAGAAAGCATTATTTTTTGATAATCATCCTAGAAGATTGTTTGGTTTAGTAAAAAAATATATTTCCAAGAACATTTCTGCGTGCAACATTCGTAAAGTGATTGCATAAAAATCAAAACAAATTATTCACATAATCATCAAAAAAATAATAAGTGCTTCAAGTAGTTTTATTTGAAAAATATCCCCTCGGCAATATCTTTCAAAGAAGGCTGATTACAAAAGAAAGAAAACGTATTAAGTATCAAACACTATTTTTATATTCCTCCTAAATAATAAATAAAAATTTAAAGTGGAAAATAGGAAAAGTTTTTGAAGTTCAAAATTAAAAAAGTGATATATATAGTCAGCACCAGTTTTGAAAAGAGTACAACCGGACTTTACTCCAGTTCTTTTTAGGTTTTTTGTCATTTTCTCAAAATTTGCTCTAAAGATGTTGATTAAAATTTTTATATCAATTGTTTATTAATGGATTGTACTAACCGTTATCCAACTTAAAAGTAAGTGAGACTCACTTTACTCTTGAACTTTTTTAAAAAATGCGTTCTAAAAATAATTAAATTATATGTTCGTAAAGTAAATTAAATAAGCTCTAACTTGAATTAATCATTATCCTTTTAAAAACAGTGAGAGCATATAATGTGAGATGAACCTATAGAAAAAGAAAATTAAATTGAAAATGGTAACGATGTTATCCTACAATATGTCCTAAACCAACTGAAAGTTCCCTAAACACGAAAAAAAAATAGAGGGGGAAATCGCCCCTTTTTGCAACTTTGGGGATCTAAATGTCCTCTATATCCCTGAAATAATATAGTTTAAAGGATCACTTAAGACAACAATTGCAAAAGAGTGAACTCTCTTCAGTTTAACGCAATTGGTTGGGTCATGAAATATAGAAAAAAAAAATCAACCTTTTGTTATCGTACATATAGTAAATCCTAAAGATTATAAAATAAAATATGTCCAAAATTAAATTGGTATAAAAGAAATTTAGTTGTGTGCTTGTCCCGCCAGTTTATTTTACTTGGAAAAAATTTTATTATTGAGCCAAGTCGAAATAAATCAAATCAGATATTTTTGAAACGAGAGAGCTGAGGTGGTTGGCGGATGTTTTCTGACTGAGACAGACGCTTTAGTGTGATATATAAATGTCTAGGCATCTGGCTGGTCTGTTTCCTGATTAACGTTAGGCGGCGGCTGCGCTCTTCTCCTTAGACTCTTAGGGCTCTTAGCTTTTCTTACTTCTTGGATTGAATTCCCTCCTGGCCATGGATTAGAGGGTAAAGGGCTCACAACAAAACAAATTAGAACCGATCCTTTTATTTAGAGAATATATTTGTCGAAATAGATTTTTGGGTTATTATTGTTTATTTGCTGCTTGCGATGGGAAATGAAGTAAACCCCCTTTAGACTCATATGTAAGATATAAATATCAACATCAAAGCTTTCTTTTAATGTTGACATCCTGGAGTTTAAAAAACTATAGATTTTGGCTAGAGCTCATTTTCAATGTGATAAGTCATAAAATTAAGGGATAATGCAACTAATTTAAAGGCAACCCAGATTCAAATTCACCGCGTGGCAAAAATTTATCCAACTTTATAAGGGATACTCCCTTCTGGGAAAGGAAACGGAAACTTACCCAAATATTATTCCCAAATAATTTACTCTCAATCGTAAAACAAGTGTCACCAACTGAGACTAAATGAATGAAGGGAAGGGGTTCTTAAAATAGGGTAGAATTTAAAAAATTTTAATTTCTATATAAAATATTACTCAAACATGGGCATTTCTTTAAAAAGAAATTATGGAAATATAAAGATCTGAATCAGTTCCCAGATTTAGGAGTAAATCCTGTTTCAGATTGTGTTATTTATTTTCGATTTTTGAGATTTTACGATTAGTGACAAAGGCTGTTAATGACTATTATGTCAGGGAAGCTAAAAATTGTAAACGAAGACAATTTGGGAACGAAAAAAAAAAACAAATTTCAAATTTATTCGCATGTCTTATATATATAATCTATTAAATCACATGGTTGGTTCAATTCTCAAGTTGTCAAGATTATAGTAAAAATTGAAGTTCGAAAATGCTAAATGTATATATATATTTCAATTTATTATGATTTTAAAATTTAAATATAAATTATTTTAAGAAATGAAATTTAATTATTTCTCAAGAATACTTTTAATATTTATATAATATGTATATGCTGAAAATCCAAGTATGGTATTTTTGAAGAAAAAAAAAATGCCGTATATTGGTTATATATAGTAAGAGCAAATATAATACATAAATATTAAAAATATTATTGGGAAATAATTAAATTTCATTTCTTAAAATAATTTACTCTCAAATTTTAAATCTTAATAAAGTGAAATAAATGAACCGAATATGTGCGGCATTGTTCTTATATATATATATATATATAATTGAAGGATTGACAGAAATAAAACCAGCTTTTTTCTAGGTTCCATTCACATCACTTTATTGACCTCTTAACGTGAAGGTATCTTTAAAAATATGAGTAGATGGTGAACCAACATTTAGTA
>JAAAKE020114984.1:0-16147 GCA_010014785.2 Anisolabis maritima | reverse complement strand
AAAACAAGTATGATTCAAAATTAATAATCAAAAAAAGTAAATAAATAGAGGAGTATAAATGAAAAAAAAACGTACTTTGTTGGCAGCGGTTTGAGAACAAATATGGCGAAAGGAGAGAGGCCGATGAGCGTCACTCTTCGTCAGTTAAAACATGGAGTAGTCAACGCAAAGCAAAGGACCTTGGTAGCGTGTGCCTCGTTGCTCGTTGCTCTCGGCAATTGGGGGCTTCGTACACAGGTCGCGTTCAGAAAGCTCCCGCAACTTGTGACGTCACCACATGTCACGTGACTTTGCTGCCATTACTCCGGCGCCTTATTGATTTTTATTTTAATATTCATTTCCGTCATCAAATTATTATTTACCTACTATTTTCCTTTCTTTTTTCATTATATTAATTTGTATTCATATATATTTATATATAAATTTATAATTAAAAAAAATAATTTTAATTTTTAAATATCTTTTTCAAAGAGATATTTGTTTAAGAGTTGAATTCACAAATAAAAAAAAGAATATAAATTTTTAATTATTGTTAGCGGTAAGTTTAAAAAAATAAAAATTTTTAAAGTTTTTTGCCGCAGAAATAATAAATAATAAATAATTTTTTTTATAAATTATAAAATTTTTATGGGTGATATTTTTACTAATCCCAGTTTATATCTACACTCACCAGTAAAAAACCATACAGATATTTTCCTAATAATTAAATTGAAAACTATGAATCTTTTTTTTATGTTTATTATTAAAAAGCAAATAATTTTTATTTAGAAATTAAACATTTTTTCTAGGAATAAATTAATTTAGACCTATTTAAAAAAAAACAGCTCCTAAGCTTTTGAAAGTTCCTAAAATGAATTGTTTATTTTCCGATTTTGGTCTTAATTTTGTTGATCTCTCTTCGTATGCAATTTTGGGATTGAGAAAGTAATACAAGACCTTCCCTTCCTTGAAGGACTTTTCTCGTTTAGTTAGAAGTTTACGTTAAGTTTGTTCAAAATCAAGTGGAGATAATTCATCGTTGCTCTGGGACAGGGGAATGGAGAAAATCTGAAAGTTCATCAAAATATCCTATATTTTATTAACAAAATTCCACTTTTTATATAAACCTTACTTAGTATTAAAAAATTCATTTTTCCAATTTTATTTAGAAAAAAAAAATAACAGTTAATATAAAATGTCTAAATCCGTTTTTCTTACTTGGAATAAAAAATAAATGTTAAATAGTAAAATAAATAACTTGTAAATTTTAATTTTATTTCTAATTATTTACTTATATATAAGTAAATAATTATATATAATTTAAAAAGACAAAAGAATGTTTTTTAATTCAATAATGTTTTTAATTAAGAAGGTTTTTGAGGGTATTTACTTTTAGATTTATTTAGCTGGAAAAGGAGATGATACCTCCTCCAAGCCATTCATCTCAATATAAGTATGTATATATATGATGTGTGCATATTCGTATATCCGTGGGGATTTATATGTGGAGGGGGCGCTTTTCAGAGGGTATTGTACAGTGTGTGCCAAAAGTTTTCTGAATTGGAATTTTTTATTAATAATATTGGTAACACTGTTCTCTGCTTTGAATTTGAATAATAACAACTGATATCTTTTGTAGAAAATTTATATCTTTAAAAAATTTTATTTGTGAAGTAATGTTATGTGGTATTGTTTGAAAATCTTATATTAATTAAGATAATTAAATAAAAATCCTAAAGCTTATTGTAAAGAAATAAATAATTCATTTTAATTTGAATGTATACTGTCATATTCATTAAGAATTTTTTTAAATAGGATTTACTATTAAAAATTAATCAATTAGCAAATGTTAAAATGTCTACCAAAGATCTTGAAAATACCCAAATGAAAGTGAAAGACGAATCAGAAGATCGTGAAAATACCCAAATTGAAGACGAATCTTTTAATCATTTTACTTGCAAAGTAAATATTTTAAAAGGAAAGTTAATACTTTTATCACAATTGAATAAATCAGGTAATCATTTTATTAATTTCTTTCTAAGAAAATTCTAATTCTGTTTGAAATTTAAAACTTTGTATTTCTATGATTGCTTTGCAAAATATAAAATTTCATTCCAAATAGTATATGTAAATCATTATATTTAAATTTTTTTTTAGAAATCCAGGAAAATTTAAAAGATGTACCTTTAGGATCATTATTAAATAAATTAACTTCGAATATAACAAATGCAAATTTATTATGCACCATGTTAATGAATATGGTTGAATCTCAGATGGTATTAAATAATCTCTCTAAGATGTATTCTGAAAGTGTTCCTTTACATTTTGCAGAGTAAGTATTTTATAAAAACTAAAGCTGAATAAATAATTTTCCACCAAGCCAAAATATTTATTTTTATATTCATATAATAAAAGGGTATGTAGTAGGTTACTATACAATTAGAGAAATAATAATAGTAATATAATTTATTGAACATACAGCGCTTATCACCTTTTGTCTTTTTATGTAATCTGAATTTTATGTCGAGGTCAAAGAAAACTTTTAATTAAGGGCTTAGTACTGCCTGTGTGTGCCAAAGGTTTCCATTTCCACTTTTTAAATTCACCAGAAATAATATAAAAATTTGATAGATATACAAGACATAATCTATGCTAAGAAGAATCTCCTAAATGGGGTGGATCCTCTCAATACTAGCGTTAAGCTTCCAGCTTTCTAGAAGTGCATCATTGAAGAGCAATATTTTCTTGAAATCCCTTGGGGACTGCGAGCATATATCTCAAATGGAAATTCCCGTGCATATTTGAAAATTGATAATTTTTTTTTTTTAATTCAATAATAACAAATAAATCATTTTTATTGAATGCTTGTTAATGGCTAACTGGAAAAAGGAAGGATTTTAAGGAATGAAAGTAGTAATTTGCAGTTATGGTATTTTAATGTAAATATTTCATCATCATTGACAAATACATTAAAGATGTTAGACAAACATATATAAATACCCCATATATTGTCATATATTCATGCTTATTGACTGGGAAGACATTAAGTTACATGAAACCAGCCAGTATGTATAAATAATTGATTGAAAACTGTTTGCCTGACATCTTTAATATATGGCTTTATCTCAATCACGTCGAAATAAACAGTACTAATTTTTCATTAGGTAAAGGTCTTAGATATAAAGACCATAGATATTTATTAATTTGTCTATATAAGCCTATATATTTATTTTTTAGAAAATTAGTTATGATATTGGAAAAAGAGAAAATACTAAATGAAAAGCAACAGCAACTCACCGAATATTATCTTGATGCCTACCAAAAAAAGATTGAAATTATCCATCAATTATCACAAGCTTATTATGAACAAATTAATTTAAAATCTATTAAAAAAACTAAAAAGGAAAAAAAACCAGAAGAGTGAGTATTTTAAAATAGATGGGACGAATCTGAATCTTTGAATCATTGTCTAACGCAACAAAAAATGCTAATTGAATTTTTTTAAGTTGATCCTTCCTCGCTTTCAAAATTTGAAAGATGTTCATTTCTTTAGCAATCGCGCTAAGAAACCATGTTTCGGAGATTCGTTTTATTCGTAAATACTCCTATTTATTGTTATATTTATTTAATTCCTTGTTGTTTTTTTTTTTTTTTTTTTTTATTATAATAGTATTAAGACCATCACCAACTATCGAGCCAAGATTAAAACAATGATTACAATTCAAAAATTTTTAATGAAACGAATTGATGTTGACTTTACTAAGCATCCTGAATTTTTAATTACTATAATTAAAGCTCATAGGAATGCTATTGTATAATCTTTATTTTTTTTTTAAATTAAGATTTTTTGTATATTTTATAAAATAAATCCCTGCTAAATACAACTTAGATGGATTTTCTCTTTTCCAATTTAGTTTCTTAAGAGTTAAATGATATTATTATTAATATTAAACAAGTAAAGGAAATAAATACATTGATGTACCTAGATGGGGTGAGATGGGCCATTATTATCTATTTCACCCTAGGTCTTGTTCTTTTTCTTAGTAGTTTCTGTCCTAAATGGCATTCGTTCTCCCATTCTTACTACATGTCCATACCATTTTAATCTTCGAGATTTGTTTTTGGTAACAATATCTATTTTTTTCCATTAAATAAAAATATTTAATTTAAACAAATTCTCAATAATTATCTGGTAGCCCACTTATACTTATTTTATATATATATGTTTATTAACATATATTTTATTATAACGTTTTGTTTAGACATTTTTTTTATATTATTTTTTGTTTTTGAGAATATATATAGGGTGGGGCAAAATGATCTTACACATTAGGTGTAGGTTTAATAAATGTGTAAGATCATAACTAAATAAATTTATTTATTTATAGAGAGCTGCATGATTGTACAATTTATCAGATTTTTTTCCCTTTATTACCCGGCTGTTGGTAACCTATCATTCAGCCCATCTTTTTTTTTTATATATACATTTTTCTTTATATATTTAATTATTTTTTATTTTATATATACGGGTGGGGCAAAATGATCTTACACATTTATTAAACCTACACCTAATGTGTCATGCCCCACCCTGTATATATAAAATAAAAAATAATTAAATATATAAAGAAAAATGTAAAAAAAAAAAAAAAAGATGGGCCAAATGATAGGTAACCAACAGCCGGGTAATAAAGGGGAAAAAATCTGATACATTGTACAATCATGCAGCTCTCTATAAATAAATTTATTTAGCCTAGAGGCCCAAATCCTCGGTGACTAGGTCCAATCAAACACAAATATAAATTTACAAACACAATACAAGAAACAATTAACAAAACTAATAAAATAAAATAATAAAATAGAAATAAATAAATATGAGGGAGGGGGACACAAGGCTTTTTAAAAAAATCGTTATATAGTCATTTAAAAAAAATTGTTTATTATTTTTACAAATAAAATCATTTAATTTATATAAGAGATAGCTTTAAATAATTTAAATTAATTTTAATTTTCTGGTTTGGATTTGATATGATTAAACAATCTATCTTTGATCATTTGGCCCATTAATCCATGGATAATCTCAATTGTTGTCTTACAACTATCCTTTGTTGCTTTCAATAATTTATCCTCTGTGCGTTTCTCATGTGGATCCGTGCCACCTAACATAAAACCTCCTCTGCCCAATGCCACCTCCGATTGTTCTAATTTATCAGAGAGATCAAAAATCTGACCTGTCGTGTAATCAGCGTTAGTAAGTAAAGATGAAGAGCTCAACGTGTTTACCCAGTATTTATTCCATAATGAGTCTAAAAGTCGTCGATCTAATGATGATTTGAAATAAGTCACTTCTAATGAATAATATTGTTTACAATGAACACCGAAATCTTCAATTTTATTTAATGGGATCGTTTGATATTCAGAAGGTTCATCATTAGCTGGTTTATACCCCTGGAAAATAAATAATAACAATTACAAATAGAGAAAAAAGAGTAATTTGTTTTTTGTAAATTTGAATGAGAAAGAGGGAAAAGTAGCAAGCAGACATCATATATGAGAATATTTAGACAAATACAAATGGATATATACTGTGCGATAAAATATTTCATTACTTTTTATTAAAGATAATAAATTAAAATTATAATTAATTCATTAAAATGAATGAAATATTTATAAGGAGTAATTTTTACAATATTTACAATTTAATTCTGTATAAAAAGGTTAAAAAAAATGCCTTGATTCAAGATGAATTCCTACAATTAATTAAATATAAAAATATGAAACAAAATATGCCGTTTGTCTAATTTGTTTTGTGAAGTATAGTATATAAGTTACCGTTAGGGTCCGAAATTCAGGTAACCTAGAGCAGGGGTCGGCAACCTCTTTTGACTGCGTGCCAAAATCATCCAAAATGTGTATATTAAGAAGACGCTTTAAGTATTTTCATTTTTTATATATTATACTATATTTTCGGAACTTACCATAAGTGGGTCCCTTGAAATTGTGAAATGGGTCACTCGGTGACCCGCGGGTTATAGGTTGCCGAGGCCTGACCTAGAGCTTTTAGTTTAAGTCTGGGAAAAATTTTCATTCTTTACTTTTACCCGATTTTGCACAATGCCGAAAACATATATATATATATGTTCTGGAAGATTTCCGTGGTTAGTTGTATGTGGAATAATGTTTTCTCGGGTTGGTCCGCGTTGATTGTTGAGATTAACCCGGACCAACCCGGGAATATATACATATATAGGATCTATTGGATTTTGAATTTATTTAGCAATAGGTACAAATGCAAAAGATATATGCCATTCAGTGAATATCATTTCGAAAGTTCTTGATAATCCAAAAAGAATTTTGAATTTAAAAGATAGTAGCCTTTTTTGCCACCAGCAAAATAAATTACAATTTTATATAATAGTATGAAGTATGGAAGGGCTTTTCTCGGTTAAAAACAATTGAACAATGACAGGTTACTATGTTTATATGACGAGAAATACGTAACACGCAAAGGTTGAGCAAAAAGAAAGGTTAAAAAACAAATTTTATTTTTTTTTTGTTACATTACCTTAGGATAAGTTCTAAAAGCGCCAAGGCATACTTTTCCAGCTGAAATAGTTCTCACTGGGTCAATAACAATAGCGACAAAAGGTTCTTGAAAATTTTGGTTTAACATTTGAGTAGAAACATCAATTCCTGAAAGCCAACATCCATAGCCAGGGTGACTATGATACCAGCCAATTGCATTCTCATGACGACCAATCTAAAAATTTCAAATGAAAATAACATTATTAATTAAAATCATCTCGCATAATATTTTTATCTTAAACGATATATTGATTAGACCCACACAGTCTCATAAGCTCCGTATTGCATGTAAATACACTATGGTATATTGCCAGAAAAAATTGAGGGATAATATTATGAAAGTCATCTTATCTCGTTCCGTGAGAAAGGATGTAGTGGTTAGAGATGGGCAAAACGGCTTTTAAGAGTTCTAGTAACCTAGAGTCTTGTTCATTGGTTGACCAATATTATAATATAAAATATATGGAGATATATATAAGTAAAGAAATAAAATTAATATTTAATAAAATGCAACACAAGATTGATTTAGACAGATAGATGTTTATAAGTGAAGAAAACTAAAATTTTGTTAATTAACATTTCTATTGGACGTCAGTGGATTTAAAAATAATTATTAGACTTTTAAATCTAATCTAGTCTAATCAGTAAAAAATGGCTAAGCATTAACAAATGTCAGTTGTATATCTATATAAATGTATATAAATACATTACAGACATGGTCTTAGTATCTGCAATCTTTCTAATCCAGCCTTAACAAGAGAGTCCCCACTCTCTCTTACTCCTGATTTTCTTGGTGGCATGTGTCCATTGATCATAATACGTCCGTTGGACCTTATGCCTCATTATCCAAAAAAAATCAACCAAATAAATAGATCCACAGTACATTTAAATTTTTTACTGTTTATTCTACAAGTTAGAATTTTAATCCTTAAATTTATATAAAACATAAAAGTTAATAAAGCATCACAAAGTATATAAATTATTTTTAAGATATTTATTTAAAATAAAATTTTTTATGAATATACAAATATATATTCTCTGAAATGACTGGACACAAAATTATATGCATAAATGCAAATATTTATTTGATTAAATACATTATTAATTAATATTTTAATCATCGCTTGCAAATTCTAAAATACAGGTCCTCATCACTTGGGAAAAACGATAGGCAACAATGTGATAGTAGAGTGCTACTATTAATAATTCGAAATGGAGTAAAATCTTTTTGAAAAATTTTTAAAATTCATTTTTCTAAATGCTATTTCTTACAAAATTCAAGAAATCAATAAAAACCTCAAAAGACAATGCTGGGAAATCAAAAAGATCGATTTGTCCCTCTCCAAAAAGTGGGAACTGAGAATTCATAAAAAAATCTAACTAATTTGAAAAAAAATGGTTTGAAAAAGACTTTTTAAATAAATATGAATATAGTGTCTAATTGAAATATTCTGGGTGTGTATTAATTTTTTTAGCCATGCCACTATATATATTAGTATATGTGTGTAATTTAAAAAAAAGATATTTGCGTTTATTATATAAATATAAAAGATGTGATATATAATAGATATACAAATGATGAAAAAATTGAATTTGTAAACCGAAAACAATAACAATTGAAAATTATTTCAATTATAGCTAAAACACCTGTCCAAGAATCAACATTTTGCTTCGTATTTTATTAAAAAATCAAATGGTCAAACATGCACATATTTAGAATAAATATATACCCTTTTAGCAGCTTCGATGTAAGCTGTCATATATTCATAAGCCTGGGCTTGGGCATTAACTCGAGTTTCGGTTCCCTCAACGGGCAGTGCAAATGAATCCATTACAATCATTGTATTTGCATCAACTTTACCAAGTAATAAACCCATTACTTCCAAACTTCCACCTGAACGAGCGTGCATCACCATTTTTAAGAGAGCTAATGCTGAGATTTTTATATCCTTGAAAAAATGAGGACTGTAACAAAATAGATAGTTACATAATAAATACATAGTCTGTAACAAAATAGTTTCTTTCCAAAATTATAATGAGAAAATATATATACTCTTTTTCCCATGGCTTAGCTGCCAGAATATCTTGCTGTTGTTTTCGATCATATCGATAAATTTCATCTACAGTTGAAATCGTTTCAATATTATTTGATAGTTCCCATGTTTTTTGAGCTATGGTTGATTGACTATCGGAAGAAGTACTTGCCATAATTCACCCTGAAACAAATCCTTATTGACATATACTATAAATATTAATTATACACCGAATTTACAATATATACATATAATTTGTGAATATATATTAATAATTTGCAACTGTTAATAGCCTATAAAACCAAAAAGGAGTATAAATTAAAACAAAAATCATGTCAAAATATTAGTTAACTTTTTTGCGTTGGTTTCGGAAATCAATGCATTTAAATAAATATGCTTGTAATTTGAATTGTAAATGCATGAAATTTGAAAATAAAAATACTAAAAATGCGTGATTTTGCTACAATTTATTGAAAATAATGATGACAACATATCAAAAAAAGGAGAAAGTCAAGGATCTGTTTCAAAGATTATTTTGAGACCTGAATCTTCGAATTTCAAAAAAATCATTCTAGCGAATTTAATTACCTATTACAGACAAAGGCCACGCTTAAAACAGTTGATTCATGTTTAAAAAACGTTAATTTCTTATCTTTAAAATTCTGATGTGTATCTAGCATGTATAATGCAAAGATTTTGAGTAACAAAAAAATATTTAAATAAATAATTAATTTTTTAAGAGAATTTATTTTTGGGATAAAATAATTTTAATCATAAAAGTAACAATTGAAAAATTCGAAAATACCAAATATTTTCTTCATAAATCTATAAAACTAATTAATTAATTCTTAATTCAAATTAGTTGAATTATTTTATTTTTTTAAATTCATTAAATTATTTTATTATATTATATATTATTTTAATCAAAATTATTTTCTTTGTATCTTTAAAATGAAACTGATATGAAATTTTATTTATCGTTCAAATTGTATAATATATATATATGTATTCTTTTTAAAAATTAATTCTCATAAAAGACAAAATAAAGAAAGAATAATTTAAACATTTATTTACCTTTAAATTGGGAAGTAAAAAAAGTTATAATTCAGTTTATCTCTTGGATTAAAAAATTAATTTTTTCCTCGTTATAGATTCAATTCAATTAGTTAACATTTATAATCTATGTTTAATTTAAATAAAAATATGAAGATTAAAGTTTTCTTTGAAAGTAAATGATTTATCTTTCAGTTTGTTATATTGGTATGAAAAAGCAATGAAGTCGTAAAGAAGAAGCCAACTCAATAGGGTTAGAAAAATAATATTTTATTATTATATCAATATAAAATGTAAAAATGTATAAAATATAAATAAAATAAAATTTCCAGATAGTTTGTTTTAATTTTAAGTGGACCCAAAGGAAAAAGAGATCAGATATTGAAAATGAGAAAAAAAATATGCCCTTCATATAATCAGAGTGAATCTAGTAGACCCAACAGACAATAGCAATGTGGTAAAAGCGGACGAGAGGAGAAATAAAAAAAGTATGAAGAGAGCCAATAGAATTCCTATGATTGATCGCTTTAATTGTAATTAACATATAATTACATGAAATATTGTGGAGCTTTGAAAATTTGCATTAAAATTTAAATTAGATCAAGTAAGAATCAAAGTGGATGGGGGGTAGTGGAAAGGATTGTTGAGATTGGAAAAAAATAATATATTATCCCCATGAAGAAATATTTCACAAAAGGCTATTTTAATCAATGGAAGACATTTCATAACAAAACTTCACGTAAATTAAGACAAAATTTCGATATCTTGAATGAATCTTTGATTATTGATAAAAATCATAAAAATATTAGAAGCTAAATTAAGAAGCTTATAAGATAAATGTGGTATGTATATCATGCAGAATTTTATGGTGATTACGAATCTATAATCCTTATTTTGCTAATCGGATTATTTTTTGAGTTATATAAAAAGAAAAAAATTTGAAGGACTAGTTATAAATATAATATAAGTTATATAAACCAACAAATTTATTAGATATGATACATTTATTCAACGCAGAATTTTATGCTGATTACAAATCAATAATCCTCATTTTTATATCTTAATTATTTTTTAAGAAATAAAAAAACAAAAAAAAATAGAAAGTCAAGTTGTATTCAACCAACAAAACAAACATATGTTATATGGCACAATTATTCGACGAAGAATTTTATGCCAATTAAAAAGCACTATTCACTATTTTTATCTTTCATAGTTATTTAATAATTTGATAAAAATGAAAATGAATAATACACCTGTCAAACAAAATTTAAAATTGACTTTTCTTTAATTATATAATTTTTATGACCAAAACAGCAATGTTCTAGTAGGAGTATTTAATTCCCCAGTAAATTCAATTAATATCAAGCATTAAATATATTTATTTAATAAAAATACAATGAATAAAGAAGAAAAAATTATTAAAAATTGAAAGCGCAAAATTCAAAATTTGAAATTGTCCGTCTCACTAACAAAGGTCTCCTTAAAATTAGTGTATTTTAACCAAATAATTTGTATATATTTATGATTTAATGAAAGTGGCTTTCTGTTTTTTTCATAAGAATTTGTCAACAAATATGATATAGGAAATAGAATTTTAAGATTTCAATTGAGAGATACTAGGCCAGACGTTGCATATATTCGTACCTCGTCTTGGATTAAGAGTGCTGATTCCTTTTATAAAAAAAATCTCCAACTCTATGAATTTTTTTGTTTAGAATTTTTCATTTAATTTTATACTCTTATTTAAATTAGACTAATTATATACAATCACTATTTTCCTAAATAAGTATTTTTTTAATAAATCAACAAAATAAAAAAAAAATATTATTATCTAATTTAAATAAGAGTATATAAAATTAATTGAAATATTACAAAAAAAAATTTATGGAGAGTTGGAGAGAGATTTTTTTTTTCAAAAAGAGAGATTGTATTTTTATTTTTTTTCCGAAATGAGCTTTTGCGACTGGAGAAGGTTCCTGCAAGATTTATATGATCCCATCTAAGCTTTCACTCCTGCAGGAGATTTAAAAATAAAAAATGATATATCTCTTTTATTTCGCATTGGATCGAGCTAAAACTTTGGAAAACTAACTTGTATAAAAATATAAATAACTGGTAAGAGTTTCATTCCAATCCAGTCATTTTAAGGGGTATTTTACTGATGTAGTTTTTGATAAACTTTGCTCTAAATCTTTATTTAGATTTAATAATTGAAAAAAAATTATAGATATAATTTAGAAATAAATTCTATTATTAAGCTATTAAAGTTTCATCGCGATAGTAAATGCCCTTTGAGCCCTACTCTCTTAATATCAAGGTCAAGATAATTTTTCCAAAATATTCTGTATATGCTTGGAAATGATCTAAAATAGTCTTTTTATCTTTTCTTTTAAGAATTATGACTAAATAATCTAAAAAGTTGAATATTTTGATTAATAAAATAAATTTTGTTTGATGGCTTTTTATCACCATTTCCCTTATAATTAACACAATCCATTAATTTTCTCATATTTCTTTTATTACAAATGGTGATAATAAATAGTTTTCTTTAGATTTGTGGTTTTATAAAAAAAACAAAGCATTTTATAGAATGTGACATTTCTAGATTTTTTAAAATTAAATTCTCCTATTATTCTTTAATTTATTCATTTCTTTATATTAAATTTAATTAATAATTCCAAAATTAGCCCCTAATTTGACTAATTGTAAAATTTAAATGTATAAAAATTAAATTTCCATTCAATTTTTTTTTTCTTATTTATTAAGCCGGAAGCCAGGGTTCAATTGTTTTGGAATTTAAGAATGTAAAATTATTTATTTAGATATTATATTGCTTTATATAATTTGGTCTCTGCAAATATTTATCATTTTTTAAAATACTTTTTATTTATTTATTTTTTTTTAAATTCAATTATATTAATCAACTTTAAATAATTGGATACTCATATATAATGATATAAAATATAATAAATATATATTTAATAATCGTATTAATATATATTGTATATATATAGCCTTAAATGCCGAAGACAAAAAATGAACTTTAAATAAAGAAAATGAGAGAGCAAATATAAACTCAAATGAGTGGAAGAAAGATATGATTCATAGTCTGAGAGGGCATTTGATATAAGCTATACAAAATTTTTTTCTTTATTTCTAATTTAGAATTATATTTTTAATATTATTAGCTTTTTAATTGATGTTTTTCTTACAACTTATATTTCATTTTTCGCTATTTTATTTGGTTATAATTAACATGGTAAGTAAAATGGATATAAAATTTCATTTTTAATTGAAATAATTTTTTTTTTCCAAATAGATGCATAAGATTATGATAATATGGTCACATGCAACCTGGAAGGGCAATAGTAAGAAAGAATGTGGAAAATTAAAAAGATTTAAGAAATTGAGATTAGATTTGAAGGAGTGGAGATTATAAGTATTATATGGTTAAAATAGTGACAGTTGTTCGAGTCGCAAAATGTCATGAAAACAAAGCAAGACTGGAATTGACTTGTTATTCATTGATGACATTGAGGAATGTCAGGATGATGTCTCTCTAGTGTTTCTGACAAACGATTTGGGGAATAATGAATTTTAATTTAGCAAAGCATCGACTATGTTAAAATTTGTTAAAAAGTGTTAGTGCAGAGACACTTCTTCTCTGGTCCAATGACTGCTGGAATGCAGTACAAGACTTATCACATCATCAGTCTTACCGCACTCCTTTTAATTGCCTCCAAATATGATCCATACTAGAGGCAATGTTACTTTACGTCTTTCGATGGATCTCTATCTCAGCCCCAGTTGTTATGCTCCTTCACGAAATAATCCGGTAACTCTAACTGCCATTTTCACATATCTTTAAAATCGCAAACCATCTTTCCATCCCACAGAGTTCATTTACCTTCCTTTGAGAGGAACTTTATCTAAGCCATATTTATTGGACAATGGATTAATCTGCAGAGCATTTTCCAGCAGATCGCAAATTAGCCATCATCATCGCGACATGCTCAAAATCAATAGACGATCAAATTCCTATCATGCCTGGAATCTCAACATTTATTTTGGAGAACCGTCAATATTTTCTCAAAGGTAAAATAGCACCTTTCAATCCCTCGACTGCACTTGTACTTTTAATCAAACTAATCAATTCGATCTGCCATCTCTACAAAGCAAAATTGTCAATTTCATGATTTTCATTACCTTCTACTTCCTTTATCAGCCTCCAACAGCAACTGACTACTAATCAATTATTTATTCGGCTGTTGCAAAAATAATGTTCGTTTTTATTGCAAAACTTTAAACACAAAAAAAAATATCCAGTTCTACTTAACCGTTTTAATCGAAGTAAGAACCGTTTTGATCTATACAATTTTGCCAACATGATAAGAGCTTATTAATGTCTTTTATCAAAAAGTCCGGTTCTCTAGATTCGATGAAATCTTTAAACGCAATTTCGGCATCGGTCTGATTTTTAAACACTCTCCCATCTATAAAGTTCGTTAAATATGCGTCGGAAAGAGATCTAGCAAATAGGGCGGATGAGGCAGACTCATATCCAAGTTCGTTTGCAGGATGACCCGTGCAACATGTGGGCGTGCGTTTTCATGAAGAAGAATCGGTCCTTTTCTGTTTATCAATGCTGGACACTGCTTTTAGAAAAGCATTTCATCGATTTCTCTACAGTACTTCTCGGCAGTTATTGTTTCACCCGGTTTTAAGAAGTTCGAATAGTGAACTTTCAGCTCTTCTGCAACTTCTCAAATCGTTTTCGATGGGTCAGCTTCAACAATTTGCTTCAGTTGTTCATTATCGACAGCGCTAGGCCGACCCCGACCTCGTCCAGGAGGCTTTCTTCAACGTTCCAAAATTTTTCGAACCATCGACGTACAATTCTTTCATTAGCAGTACCCTCACCAAGCCTGGTTGGTTAACTTTTCGGCTCGTCTCTGCCGCTCTTGTGCCTGCCTAATTTGAATTCATACAAAAAAATTGAGCGAATTTCTGATTTTCCATTTGTCACAAAAAGATAAACAACTTTTGTAAACTGTGTTTAAAAGTAAAACTTTTAGCTCAGATAGATAGGGGAGGTAATGCTCTTTAAAATAATATATAACCTGACAACATTTTTCCAAAACTTTATTAGTAAAAAAATGCATTAAAGTTTGACACAACAAAAACAGACATTATTTTTGCAACAACCGAATATATTATATTGGCTACCAATTAATATAAATAGAGAAGGGCGAAGTTTAATGGCTTCCACTGCCGAAAAGGACTTAAAATTTTAAAATTTATTCATTTATTATCATTATTAATTATTATAATTATTTTTTGGTGCACATTAATGCTATTTTGTTCTTCATAATATTTTTTGTTACAAAAAGTAAAAATTCATATTCTTTTATCTTACTAAGAGTATTAAGAGCTAATATTAATTTTTTTTAAATTTAAATATGACTCTAAATTTTCCCAGTATATTCATTCCGATTTTTATAGTTCAATTTCAACAAGTAATTGAACCAACAATAGTATTGATACACGCATGCCCATTGTAAAACTAGAAATATTTTGCTTGGGTTTGTTACTATAAGGCTGGTTCAGTACTTCCATTCAAAAACTATATCATATTTTGATTTAATACTTCGTTCTTTTTAGACACTCGTTCTTTTGAACTAGTTTAGACCTGCTCTCTAGTGGCAATTATTAGAAATAAAATGAATATTTCTTTCACTTGTCTTCTCACTCTTCTTTTAACAAAGTCAAGTGAAAAAATTTGTTACTTGAGAATCTAAGTGGCAGTTTGCAAATAATCTTTAAACACTTAAATATTATTACTAAGTGCGAATTGTTTTTACATATATAAAATAAAGTAGTGTAATCTAATTATGAGTATGATTAGTTTCTAGTCGTTACACAAAGTGTTAATCAAGTTCAACAAGTTTGAATTATTTCTAGTGAGTTTTATTATTTCCACTTTTACTTATAATAATACTATTTCTTTCATAATCAACTTGTACATATCACCCACTAACAAATAATAATCAAACAGATGTTAATTTTTGATCAGGAATGTCTCTATAATTGAATAATAATACCAAATTAAAAGATATTAAATGATATTAATACAAATAAAAAGTATTTTATGATTAAATAAAATTAGATTTATTAAATTTTACAATCGTTTTTCAATATAAATATTCAATTTTTAGTTAAATGTTTTAATCAATTTTATACGAATAAAAAATATAAATTATTATTATTTGGCAATCACATAATCTCTTCTATATTCTACGATTTTAAATTATAAATAGTTTCAGGCTAATTAAATATTTGTATATAATATATCCTTAATTTATTTGTATTTTTTCTAATTATATTTTAAGACACCTTTATTTGTTTAATTAATTTTTAAAATTACATAATTAGAACATATTTAGTTCACTTTCCATGGTTACTTTTTTTAATCTTTCAACATCTGAGGTTATTTAGACTCC
>JAAAKE020114973.1:0-16148 GCA_010014785.2 Anisolabis maritima | reverse complement strand
AGACACAAGTGATCAATTTTCATTTCATTAATTTTTTAATTATTCAAACTCTTAAGCAAAATTAAGTTTAGCGAATTATTTACTTTTTTTTTTGTTATATAAAAACATTTTCTAAAAAATGATTTATTTTAAAAATATATAAATCGAATGTATGAAGGGGAAGGAGGGTTTGGTACTTGAAAAATCATCCCTCCGTCTTAGATATTAAATCCACAGACTATAGCTTAAAAACCATTTACCCCTACTACCCTCATATATATAATTATATATATATAGAGTATATTTGCTATTTTTCTTTCACATGTATTTAAAAAAAAATTAGAAATTATTTTACATTGTTATAAAATCCTATGCTATTATAAAAATACCACTTTTAGGTAAGTCATTGAAATAAATAAAATAAATAAATAATAATAAAATAAAATAAATGCATCCGATGTTTTAATTAAAATAAAAGAAAATAACTTTTTTTTTTTTTTTTTGGAAATTTTCAAAAATATTTTAATCATAAGTGCAGTGGCTTTTTATCTGTCAAGAAAATCTAAAATATTTTAGTTTGTTTATGTAAAGAGTGCTGTTTCTTTATTATAATTTTTTTGTCTTGGTAATCTGAGGCCATATAGACGATATAAAATATATATTTTACGATACATAATCCTGGCATATTTATCTATATCAATTGGTATTCAAATGATATAAATAAATTTTCTATGGACTGCCTGGGATCCGAACTCACACCCTTTGGCTTTTAAGTTTAACAATACTGACAATGTCACTATCTTTAACCTATCGGGCACAGGAGGGGGGGGGGATGGGTTTATTATAATAAAAATGAAAAACAAAAACAAAGATTCTTTTGTGTAAGGGTAAAGACATTTTCTTCAGGTGATGGATTGGAGTTGGTAGAAATGACCAAATACCCAAAAAGATGCTAAAAATTAAACTAATTTCTTTCAGGATTCATTCATTATAAACTTCTTAATTTCTAAATGACTATGAATCCATTTAGGTAAATAATATAATTGATAGTTAATGCGAGACAAAAAAAAAATCTCTTCATTTTACAAATATCGTATTTTATTTTCTAAAATGAAATGACATTTTCGTGGGAGTAACGCCTTGCATATAAAAGAATATATAATTATAAAATAAGGAAATCAATTTTCCTAATCAAAATTTAATCGGATTAATTTTATACTATAGATAGAGCAACCAACAAGCACAGGATCAAAATGGTTGAACCGTGTCCCGGATACATCAAAACGTGTATTTCTCTATTGTCAGATATGTGTGTGATCCGATTACAACGAAACCTTCGGCTTTTGTTCGTTTATACGCAATCAAAAGCTAGGCGAGGCTTAGAAAAAAATTCAATAATAATACAAATGAATAGCATTGGGGATGAATAGACGTCCAGTTCCGAAAGCATTCGATCTAAAAAGGAGCAAATAAATGCGAATCTGTGGTGGTGGTGACCTTTTGGGAGGCCACAGGACAAAGGTCAAGATGTCTTGATAAATTCCTTGATTTATTACCCAATGAAATGTTAATGAGAGAGAAACTTCAAAGATAAACTAGTGCAATTGAGTATATCTTTCTGGGCCTATGAAATGATGTTTTTTAAATTAATATTTATTAAGTCACGGCTGGAAAAATTTGAGTTTAGCCGGGAGCCGATCTCAGGACTCTCTCGCTTGCAGGGCGAGCGTACTTCACTTCCATTCGCAGATGTGAGATTGCAGATTGCCTATTAATATATATTTTCACTATCTTACTCTCTAATGGTACAATTTTTTAGCCAATTGTTGCTAAAAGCTGTGATTTTTTTGTTAAGGGATTCAGAAAAATTTGGCCTTTGTTGATTTTTTTTCTAGCAAGAAGTACCATAAAATCTTTAGATTCGTTTGTTTTTGGTTATTGGAAGTTAATCAACCCACTAATGAATTTTTGATTAATTGCTCCAGAGCGGACCACGAGTACTTAGTTATAAATTTCTAAAGAGATTTAACAATTAGATTGGTACATTCTAGAGAAGCAAGAAAGGAAAAAATTGAAAAATTCGTTTGTGAGTTGGTCATATGGGTTGGCTAACTTCCATTAACAAAAAATGAACGAATTTATGTTATGCAACCTTGGATAAGAAATCGAGGAATTGATTTTGACGAAGGAAACTTGCAAATGAGAGCATGGGAGAAATAAACTAATAGAGAAATTGAATATAAAAGCTCTTTTGTTTTTAAGAGCCCTAGAATAAAATAATTCTATTATTAATTATAAAAAATTTCAGAGATAGTATGTAAACATTTTAGTCTTCTACATGTTTTTCAAGAATATAAAAAGATATTTTCCGACTTCCGGCTACAGCATAACAGGCGGATTCTCGCAGCCCCTTCGAAGCAGAATTCTTCCGCGGGTCCTCTTTTCCATTTCTGCTTCGATCACATTTTTCCTTCTTTTCCCAAATGAAAATCTTTTGAGGCAATCTGAACTCCTCGTACCAACCTGGGAGGAACTGATCAGCTCCCATCTCCCTCCAAATACTGTGTTTCAACTTGGACCATTAAAGTTATTCTGCAGCATCTTCTCCCAGCACATTTCCCGAGATTATTTTTTGAAATGTTCTTTCTTGAAGCACCCAGGTCTCAGACCCACAACACACCGTGTTCTCAACCAGAGATTGAAAGAGGCGTTTTTATTCTCTTTGTTGATTCCATCGTTCCAGATAAATGATGTAATTTGCCTATAATTGCCTCGGTCTATTTTCTTTCTTATATCCCTATCGTCTTTGCTATCTGCGCACCTAGTTTGTTATATTCCTTCATGTTTCTAACGATTCCAATATTTGTGATTAAGTCCTTTCCTTTTCCCTAGAAATTTCTCCCTTAATAAAATTTATTTTCAAACTTCATTTTTGATTGTCATCGATGAGTTTTCTTAGCATACAGCGAATATATTCTCTCATTTTCTGTAAGATAATTTGATTGTCAGAGAGTGGATATCATCCACTTGTATTGTAATGCTCGCTTCAGGCCTGAGAGACAAAAATTTCTTTCTGACATAGTCTTAAATAGGTTTGGGGAGAGTAGAAGCCCTTCAATGTTTGCGATTTTTTTCAGGCCCTATTGTTTTTTTACGTCTTCTTTTCTTTTCTCTGAAAATTTATAAATTTTACTACCCATAATTAAATTTGATCAACAACAAAAATATTAAAAAATTCAAACAATATTTGCTAACGTAAGGCGAATATATCCTGTAATATTCAAATTAGATGAAGGGCTTCTAGCTAGCCCTAGGGATCTCGGTAAAGTAGTTTTCACTTAGTGTAAAATTATTCAAATACTAAACTAAAATTGTTTTGAAAGTCTATATGGGCATTAGATTCCAAAAAGAGTAAAATTTGTAAGAAAAATATTCATATAAAATTTATATCACAGAGTTTATAAAAACGGTTTTCTTTTAAAAGTAACTTAGGTCAACGAATCCGCCAGGGCTTGTCATATATAGAAGGCACGGCCGAAACGTTGACATAAGTTACTTTAAATAAAGAAGGAATAAAAATAAACTTCCACCCAAATAAATGATGAGAACCGTCAGTATCTTTCATTCAATGAATTTATATTCAAATTAAAAGATAAAAAAAAAAAAAAACCAGAAATATTCAAATAATTATAACATCCATTGTTAAATTTTGGTAATCATTTTTCATTGAAAGCTCCAAATTAAATTTATTAGCATGGGTACACTCAAATTGAAATAAAAATTTTTGGAGGCCACAAAGAGCAAGAATTTTTTATTTCATTTATAATCAAATATTTAAATGGAAATTAAATTAATAAACAAAATATGTACGTTTGTTTTTGTCAGTGAAATAACATTTTATAAATAAGAGTAATTTTCTGGAAAATATAATAAAGTCCTTAAAATTATGATAAAATGTTTGTATTATATTCATATGAGTTATTATTATTAAAGCTGTTTTTGTGTCCGTATGAAGGATAAAATTTTCTTTAAATTAAGTCATTTATATTCATTCAGTGATTAAATAAAAAAAATAAATATATATATAGTACAAATAAAAGATAGGTGAGTTATTAATTTGGATATAATATGTGAAAAAGTGCTTCGGGGGCTTTACGATGACTGCAACACGTTTAAAAGATTTCCATTATAGTCTGATTCGAAATAGAGGCGTTTTTTATGTATCTAGAACATTTGCATTTAGTTTTTTATAAATGTTTCAATTTAAATATTACGGAAAAGTCTTAGCGCGTAGCCATTTTATGGCCTTCCTTCTTCATTCTTTGTCTATTTCCACCCAGCCCCATACGAGATGAGAACGATTCTTCAAGGAAGAAGAGGCATTAAATATATAATGTATAATTTATTTATATAAATTCTGCGACCTGCCTCAAGGACAATTGAGAAGCGAATCACAAGGAATTTTATATCAAGAAGACTAAACTGAAGAAGTTCAAATTGTAGTTATTTATTTATTTTATTTATATTATATCATATTATTATTATTATTATTATTATTGAATTTCTAAATCTCAGATGTCAAAAAAGACAAAAGGAATAATAACAATTGTGAAAGCTTCAATCCTAAATAGAAGCAGGAATGGGTCAGAGAGCCCGAACTCGGCGATAGGGAATGGTGTGTGTCATCAGTGATCACCAGGGGAAACAACGAGGGGATGATTTTTTTTTTTTGTTAGAATTTGAGGGTCTTTATGCTTTTAATTAAAGGCTTTTCCCTCAAAAAAAAAAAAAAAAAAAAAAAAAAAAAAAAAAAAAAAAAAAAAAAAAAAAAAAAAAAAATTCAAAAATTATTAAAGTCCCATGATTTATCAATTTTCTTAGAGCAGAAAGACCAATTTTTAAAATTTAAATAAAATAAATAAATTTATTTACGACCTGCGTATGTCTGTCTTTTTAAAGTTCGTAAGAATTTTTTTTAATATTGATAAAATTTACAGAGCTATATATAATTTATTTATTTTTTTTTAATTTTATAATTCATTCGTGCCAAGAAGAACTGGAGCATGGCAGAAAGGCAGTGTCTTGGTGTGCCGCCATTCGCGGTTTTGTTCAGGAATGAACTGGCCAAATATAATTAAAAAATAAACAAATAAACTATAAATAAATATATTTGTTAGTTACTATTAGTATCTAAAAGAATTCATATAATTTTTTATGAACAGGTGTTATTATCTCTGACTTATGAGGCGGATCTGCTGCCCCCTACCCCTAATAATTAAATATATTTTACTTTTTTCTAGTAAAAATTATTCTGACAAAATTTGATTTCTAAACGAAGAGGGTAGAGCTTGCTTTATTCCAGGTGGCTTATACTTAACACCAACCCTCGCCTACTATTTATAACTGTTAATTTTCCAACCGTCTCAAAATGTTCGCCCTAAAATAAGCGCGTTTTATACTAATATAAAAATAAAATGCCATTAACACTTGTATCAACAGAGGGGACGCTTTTTAAGAACAAATGAAACATTTGTGATGGAAATCGTCCTTTACCCACCAAATTCTCTTTATAAATCCGGATTGTTTTAACCACCACCGAGAAACGAATTAAATGAAAATACCGAAATCCCGTCGAGTATTTTTTTTTTTTGTTCTGAAAGTAGATTAATTGAAAGCGAGAAAGAAAGCTCAAAAACTCTCTCTCTCTCTCATTCTAAATTCAAATTTAATTTATAAAACGAATCCCAGACAGGCAGATACAATTTAATTATTTAATATAAATAATGTATATCATATCGATACGTAGAGTTTTAATTTACAAGTTGAAATAATTGAAAAATTTGAATAATAGAGGTATAAAGTTAAATGAGGAGTTTCAATTTAAATAAAAAAAAAAAAAATTATCAAATTAAAACGTTTTTATCGAGAATGCTTTAGAAACTATTTTCCAACTTTTTTTTTTTATTTCCAATTTTTAAAATATTCAAATAAGGTTTTAATACAGTCAGAGAATGAAAATAGGCTCTTATTTAGAGTTAGGTTAATAAAAATATATAGAAAACTTTTCTCTCATGATTTTTTTATTTTTTTTTTTTAGTTAATTAGCAAAAAAAAAAAATTTCAAACAAAATATATTTAAAAATGATTTTATTTACACCACTTAGGGTTGTTTTTATTTT
Organism: Anisolabis maritima; assembly: GCA_010014785.2. NCBI lineage: Eukaryota > Metazoa > Arthropoda > Insecta > Dermaptera > Anisolabididae > Anisolabis > Anisolabis maritima. Next base: position 9,990 of record JAAAKE020114973.1, on the reverse strand, counting down.
TTCGAGATTTTTTATATTTATTTTGTTTTTTAATTAAATTTTTGACCTGGGAATGAAAAAGCGAGAATTTAAAAACAAATGCCCTATCTCACTGAGAACTAAATGTTGACAATGTCACTATTTATAATTTTTTTGCTCGAGTGCCGGTGATCTGGTGCAAATATACTCTCATAAACTGTTAAGTAAACTATGACTTGGCTTTGAGACGAGACGCGAAAACTATTTTTTGTCTTTCAGCTTCGAAAGTTATTTTAACGATATGTATTGTATATAATCTTAATTCGTATCCACCATATTTATTTAAGCTTAAATTTAATATTTCAGGTCGGGTAGCGAAGCAGTGACTCTAGAATGATGAAAGAAGAGTCTTATTATCTTCTATTAGAAGAGACAGAGACGGCAAAAAATAGAGACATGTCATTTGGGGAACCCTTAAAATTTTATCCTAAAACTAAGAAGTCCTTTTCATAACGCTCTCAACCAATCAGAACATTTTCCAATTTTCGCCACTTTTTTCTCAAAATGAGAGGGTAGGTCATGCCTAGCCTAGCCTTTCTCTAAATCTCAGAAAACGACCCGCCTATTTTTTATTAATCTTTTTAATGAGCTCGGATACCAGAGAAAAATTTATTTTTTGTCTTAGAAACTATATAAGCATTAAATATAAATATTTTAATGTCTAAGATAAACATAATTCGAAAAGAAGAGGTTATAGGAAAATCTCTTGGTATACTTAGGCATTTATTAATATTTTTATTCAGAGATGAGAAATACTTGAGGCTATCATAAAGATCGCCAAACAAGTTCGGTTGTCTATGTTCAAGGCGTAAAATCAAAGAAAGATTTTTATAAAAGAAAAAAAGATGAGTTAAATAAAAATTTGTTTGAAAATATTTATTTAATATTTATAACGTTATTTATTGTATATGAATATGAGATGTCGATTTTATATTGGTTTAATATAATAACCCAATAACAAAGCGTGTGATAAATAATACCTTTCGATAGAAATCCCCTCTTTATAACATATTCGATTCCTTTCTTTTAAATTAATAATCGTAATTTACATAAATCTGACATTTTCTGAAATGGAAAAATGACCTCCTCTGGCGTTGTTGTTGTTAGTTATTTATTGACTTCAAAATTGACAGTGTCTGTTCTCAATTGATAAAAATGCAAATCAAGTTGATATTTTTTAATCCCCTATGAGAAGCTTTTATCACCTTCGTTTTTTAAAATAAATATATTTATATAATATTAATTCTTATATATATATATATATGTTTAAAAATGATTAAGTAGTGGATCCTTAGGATCTAATCCTAAGCTCAAGGTTCCTCAAATAAAAATCTAGCAAACATATGCGGAATAAAGAGGAAAGCCAACATAGTAAAAATACAACAAAGTTATATTCCATAAGGTACTTACAAATATTATTGTAGAGAGAATTTCATCTAGGTTCTAATTAATGATCATATAAATTTAATAGGAATTAAGATCAATGATCTGTGAAAACAAAAGTCTACTCAGAGAAGAATTTTTATTAAAAAACAAATTCTTGATTGAGGATGTAACGAGTTCAGCAGCCTATATTATAATAAAAATTATCGCTCCTTGCGCAAATTATCCTGAGAGATCTGAAGAAAGCATAATTAGGTGCCGAAACGTTGTACCCTTAAAGCTGAAATAAAAATAATTTTTATTATAAACTATTGCACTCTTTTCATCTTCTAAATTCCAGCCTTCAATAACCGTTATTTAAAAATTTATTATATGTAAATTAGTTGGAGTGGAAATTATAAGTTGGTGTAGCCTTTTCATTTTTGTAATCTCCAATATAAAATAAGCAAAACTTTTTTTTCATGTAAATGTATTTTTTACAAATGAATAGAAAAATTTATTAACAATATCTCATAATTAAACATTTTATATTAACCTGAAGAGGCTTGACATAACCCTAAGCGGTCGTTATGTTTAAAAAAATTTGTATATGTTATCTTGGTCTGGCCATAAAGTTCTTTACCTGTGAAACTAGCCTAACCTCAGAGTGCAGTCCCAGTTCAGGGAAGATACTCTTTCATGGTCAAGGATGAAAGTTTGGTGCAACAAGTTCAAGGAAGGCCGTGGGCGATTTGGGACCATGATCAATGATCAAATGGAAATTTTTGTGTGAAATCGGCTAGATACCAAATTCATTCTATGATAACGAAATGAAAAAAAAACTACTCACACTTTGAGAAAAATGTATTCTAACTTTTGAAAAATAATTTGTAAAAATATGTAAAATAAATTATTTAAAAAAAAAGATGAATTCATTTTTGATTCCCCCTCTTATAAGAGGACGAGTAGAGATGGGAAATATAAAAACTTTCAAGGTGCTGTAAAGGACGCCAGAGCTCATTTTGGGGGGAAAATGTTGATGTCACTTACGCCCCGCAAGTGAGCCATATGTTATAAGTTATAGTTAAGCAAAGGAGTGTCATGGAGACAAGACTCCAAAGAATTAATTCTCATAGGATCTTTAGGATAGGACACACATGGTTTCCTTGCTACCATTTTGGTACGGGCAAATTTAAAATTTTCTAGGTTTAAGAAAAAATAAATACCGAAAAACTTTCCACAAATACCCTAACGATGTCCAACGAATTAGCCATTAAATGATCTGTCTTATTAAAATTGTAAATTCCAAGCCCGCCACGGATTTAGATTTACCATTTTAAAATCTTATAAAATAAACCTCAAAACATAGCTATATATACAGTAGGTATATTCAAAGTCATTTTTTAAGAGGATGGATGGATGGATGGAAGGAAAGCTTAATTGAGTAATTTAAATTTAAATTCTTAGGAAGTGCACGGAACTTAAGAGCACTTAATTTATCTGCTTGTAACTCTTCTATTTCTCCGGGGTTTTCTTCTCTTCCTCACCACCACCAACAACACCATTGCTTATAACTGCTAGTACGTACTACCCTTTACCTCTACGCTTTGAAAATCCCATGATAATCTTAATGAATTCCAAACAAAAACAAAATGAAATATACTAAAACATTTGTACTAAAATAACAATATATTCGTAAATTTGTGGTCGAATTAAATTAAGGGCGTTCAATTAATTATTAGGATTTGCATAATAATAGACTTCGATTTTTCAAACAAGAATAAATAAAATTTATATAAAAAATCTGGTGTGATATTCATACTTCACGTAACTTTCTCTGATCTAAGGAAAGAAGATATAAAAAAAGTCTTTAATAATTAAATATTGTATTAGATTAGCATAAAAATTGACCAGTCTTTTTTTTTAGTCTTTTTCGGCATCTGAGGCCATTTAGACTCCGTCCTTATTTATTAAAATTAATTGGTAACCAATATGATTTAAATAAATTTTTGTCTCTCAGGACGGGAAGAGAGCCACTGACCTTTGGCAGGTGAAGCCACACCTCTAGCACTGCAGCAAGGGACAGGGCCCATTTATATTTAATTAATCGTGAAGGGAGAACGTTTTGATTTTTCCATCTGAGTTTGACTAGTACTTGGATTCTAATATTAGAGATTAAACAGCCAACTTCCTGAAAGGTCCAATCCAATTAAACCACAATTTCGATTGATCAAATGTAGAATTTATTTGAATTATACTATTTCAATTAAAAATTCCAACATTTAAATAACAATCTTAATGGTGCCTCTTAACCTAGCCTACCAAATTTTTTTTACTTTATTCTTCCAAAATAGAATATATAATTATTTTGTATAATTCAAGTTCGGGCTTCAATAGCCACTAAATTAACGATTCTGAATTTTTGCGGGCGTAACATGAATTTTTCATGAAGGAGCCCGAATTCAAAAGACCCGCGAATTTTTCCACAGAATATCATCAAAAGGATCTCACAGATTATCTATTTCTATTATTCATTTAAGTCATTTGATAGTTCCTAGTTTGACTTAGAAGATTTAACTGGAATTTTTTGAGCAACCCCTTCAAATATTGATTTTTTGGAATTTTCGAATTTCTAAGATAATAAGTCTTTTAGTTTCAAAAAGTCAATACAAATTCCATTATTACAATCATAAATAAATACTTCCTGAAGTAGTATAGGAGAAGAATAGCTTCCATTAAGATAGATAAATTTTAACTTTGAAGAAAAAATTTTACTTACGCTAAGAAATAATGTATTGAGTAGCACACTCACCTGAAACAAAAGAAAAATAAAATTCAAATTCATAATGATTATGATACATTAAAATATGTCTAACCGAAGAAGACAGAAGATTTCAACTGTCAGATTAGTAACTCCACTTGGCATTCTAACGAGCCTCGTATCTCTACCTTTTTTGCTCATTTATTTTTGTAATCAAAAAATTTAAAACCATTTTATACAAATGTTTAAGTTTAAAAGAGATTAGGGAACTATAAAAGAAAACAAAGAGGAAGTGAGAAAGAGAGAACCAATAAAAATCTCATTTTTTTCGACCTTCTATTATACACAAGGAGGTATGATAATTTCACCAAGTTAACTTTTCGAAATTTTTTTAAAAGGGAAAGATAAACGGGCAGCCTTTGGAAGCTCAAAAGCCACCAAAAATAAGATGTTTCTAACAATATTTCGAAATTTTTACCAATAAGCAAGGCTTGGTTTGCGTAGATATAAGATAATATATAACAGGCCCAGATTAATACATGTAGATCATATTATTCATTTCATTTGGAACTCCAAACGTGAATATCTCAATTTGATCAATTCTGTCAATTGAACTGTCAGATATCATTATTATACAGTAATATATGGCTATTTAATGAAATTCGAAATTATAATTAATTGCTTTGTTTATTTAATTATAATCTTGGTGGTAGTGTGGTTACAGCAATGTATTTACTTTTTTGCAAGTTGTTTCCCTTATAGCATTTTCGATTCATTGCTTTAGATTGGTTCCAGAGGGGGCAAGAGCAGTTGTTAAATTTTATAGAGATTAATAACTGCCTCTACGTGGTCCGTTCTGGTGCAGATTTAGAACAATGGATCAAAAACGCAATATTCTTCGTTTTAATGGACAAAAGAGGCGCATCTGTGCGATATTGCCGATTAGTAGTTTACCGAAACCCTATTTGAATTTACTAATATCATCAATTACATTATGAATATAATTGATTGTTTAAGGTCTATATGGCTTGAGATGTCAAAAAAAAAAAAAATGAATAATCAAGCAATTTATTAAATAATAATGTAAAATACGTGTTAACCCCCCTTGGCCGAGAGGTTAAATATATTATCATTGTCAATATTGATAAACTTAAAAGCCAAGGGGTGGGGGTTCGAATTCCAGGCAATCCGATTAAAATATATTTAAATTAATTGGATGCCAAATGATCTAAATAAATATGTCTGGATTACAACTATAATAAATATATTGTGTATCATTTAAAAGCCTATCTGGCCTCAGATGCCTAAAAAAATTAAAAATACGCTGCGGTAAGCGAAACCAATGAATATTCTACCAAAAAAACCGAGCTTTATTCCCTCAATTAATAATAATTTCTTTTCTCTTCTATAAATTAAATTTATTATTAAGTTTCTAAAAATTAAAATGTATCTCACAAAATGCCAATAAATCATATTCTAAAATAATCATAAATAATCTTTGCTGTTGATCCTCCTAAAGAGAAACTTTAATTAATTTCTGAAGTTTAATGTTTCTCTCGTTGGCCTACTCACACTCCCCCCCCCCCCTCCCGCTTACACCATCACTCCTATAAACATCTTTGATTGTAATTTAATTAAATTTGAGCACGAATTCCTCCCATTTGGATCCAAAACAAGACTTTAATAGAACATGTCCGGGACGTGAGGCAATAGATCCCAGAGACATGACCATCAGAAAGAGGAGAGGGTGTCTGTCCGTCTGTCTGTTTGTTGGGACAAATATCTGCACAAGGGGCTGGTGCTGAGTCATCGCCCGGGCAAAAAGAGATCACAAACACATAAGAGAAAGACCCTTAAGTCCAATCGAACATGGAGAAATATTGTATTGTTCAGATGATAAACGGAGAGTGTGTTCATTGCATTGATCCAGACAAGAAATAAGGAGTTGGGGGAGAAAGACAAATCCTGATTTAAGACTTATTGCTAATTCATCGAAGAGAGAAAATTGAGACAGAAAAGAAAGAAGAGCTTTTGAATAAATATCTTACTAGTTTAATTTAATATATTCCGTATTTGACTTCTAAAATAACGCGCACTCTATTTAGAATATCCTAATCAATGAAATTATTTTTTGAATTTTTCCTTTTCACTCTAAAATAATAAATCAAAACAGAAGGTATAAAAAAATATTCTTGTAATTTACTAAAAGAGATTATGTGGCAAGAAAGGAATTTTCTTTTTTTTTTTTTAAGACACGTCAGAATCTGAGGCCTTATAGACTTTAAACGATATACAATATATAGATATTAATTACGATACATATTTATTTATATCAATTGATTTAAATAAATTTTCATCGGATTCGAAAGCACATTCCTTGGCTTTGAGGTTTATCAATATTCACATTATCACTATTTTTAACCTCTCGGCCACAGGGTGGGGGAATGGAATCTCTTAGTAGCCGGTTCACAATTTGAATTTACTTTTCATTTTTATGTATTTATCATTTATGTGAATTAATCGATTATCAATATTATAGAAAAAATTAAATTGGCAATTAAATCTTGTTTATCATTAAATATAAGAATTAAAAATATTTAAGTCAACAGACAAAAATAAAGAAAAAAGAAAAAATATTTAAATTGTGTTACCAAGGCAACGAGTTGTCCTATGTTTTCAATGGAATTCTTAAAATCCTAAATTGGCGTCTTCATACTATTTTGAATCTTAAAAATTTTCTAATTTATTATATGTACAGTCAAAAAATCAAAATCGTTAGAATAGTTTAAGAGAAAATTATAAAAAAAAGTAGAAGAGTAAATTGGGCACCAAGTTTTTAGGGGATAAGGGTTAATACATTTCAAAGACCATCTAATAAATTATTGTTTTATGAATTTTAATCAAAATCATCAATGCGAATTTTGGGAAAATCGAAAAAAAAAACTAAAAACGTACATCAGTAAAGTACAAGTACTCTGACTGATTTTATTCAAAAGTTTCAAGGTGTGAAAAAATACTTTCTTTACTCATTTTTTGAATTGGTAATCTATACTTATGTAAAAAGAGAAGTAGCAAACTCTGGTTTCCAAAATAAAAATTTCAGAGGTGTTGACACATGCATTAATTCTCTTAAAGAAAGGAACAAGAAAAAATACCCGAAAACTAAACATGATCTCATTGTATGGAGCTTGAATTATTCCACCTCAAAGTAAGGAGAAAATGTTCAGTTTTCTGATAATTTCAGGTAATTGGTTTATTTTCGTAAGAGGATCTATGCATGTGCCAACCCAAAGGTTTTGGAAGATCAATCACATTCCTCAATAAGATAGAAATTAGAATCACAGAGGATATAAAAGAGTAAAATGGAAAATAAGAATAATTTTCTTTATAAGATATCATCTTTAATTCTTACATATGTATGCGAATGTCCAAATGATATCAGTTGCCAAGAGATAAAAAACGCAGATCATTAATATTAAAATTGCAAACTTGAATCGTCCAACTGGGGCAAACTAGTCGTTAACAAAACTAAAACGATGAGATTATTTTAATCTGCTAGTTATTTATTTTTTTTCTTACTTGTTAGTAAAATGGAACGCGTGGTATTCTTCTGGAATTCGCTTTCTTGATAAAAAGAACAATATATGGATTTGTGTGGAAAAAAAAAATTTAACTAAATGAATCGCAAAAGTTTCTCGAAAGAGAAAATGGCGTTTCCTGTCTAAATTGCTCTCTCTTGAAAAATCATCGCTTTAAATTTCGCACTCTATAGAAACAATCAGAAAAAAGACAACTAAAAATCAACTCGTTGGACCGACGATTTCAACAAGTTTTTTATGGCGTCCGCTTCCAGTCTAGTGACTACTAGATGAATAGTCTAGTTTTAAAGAAGAACGGAAGTTTTTATAGAAACAAAACAGAACAAAGGTTACTTTTCGCAGTACAAAATGTGACGGATTAAATGTAATTACAAGGGGAGCCGATTGAAACTTTTTAGCTGGGACCCTTCATGACGTCTAGATAAATTTTGACCTAGGCACCTCCCCGAAATTGTAATGTATACAAATAATGTAATATATTCAATGTATGCAAACAAAAATTTATTTGATTACATCAAAGTATATGTAAATATTTTTTGTTCTTCTACTCCAGAGACCTTGACAACTGTGTCCGTACAAAATTCTTAAAGAAAATTAATTAATTAATTAAATAAATAATAAAACAAAATATATAAATGAAATAATATAATTAAATAATTGAATAAAATAAATTAGTTAAATATTATTATAATTTCATCTTATTTCTCATAAGGAAATAGAAATAGTTTGATCTTCATCTATTATTATTACCATCGATTTCCATCAGGAACATACATCATTTTCCATTTTTGTCTAAATTTCATATTAGGGCAATATTTTTTGAATTAATATTTTTACTCCAAAATGGCATGAGATTTAATGAACTTGAAGTTAAGAATTTCTTCAGAGGCGTATGAAAAAATGAAATTATAAATATTATATTAGAAACCTCCTGAATGTTTTGTTAAAAACTAAAAATTTTTATTATTTATTTAAATAGGATTTTTTAATTTTATAATGAGAGGAATTATACACACAGGGATTATTAAAGATGAATCGAAAAGTCTCACTGTATCAAATTTTATTTGGCTGCTTCTGCCCTTTTAAATAAATATGGTATAATTTTCTTTATGGGAATCTTGAATTTAAAAAATATTTATATATGAATTTTAATTCTTATCTTGGAGACATACAGATAGAGAGAAAGACAGAAATTCAAAAGTGTAGTCGATAATAAGATAAAAAATATTAATTTGATTTTTTGAATCGAATGCAATATTTGCATTATCTTAAAGAAGAAATTATAATATCGTGGTAGTCAAGGAGATCTAGAAAATCGTCCCTAAAATATCGAAATTCATGCAAAAAAATTATGTATTCTCAAACATAACTGATTACGCCATTGTTCAAAATTATGCTATTGAAATTTGTAAATAAATAGACAATCAGTGAAATTTTAATTGCCCCTTAAATTGCTGCGAAGATAAGCTGGGAGACGGCTCGATACTAAAGGAATTATTCCATCTCCGGAGAATTGCATCCCCTTTAAATTGACTTACAGGCGAGGGAGAGCAAAATCCTCTTCCTTTACCTCTCTCTGAGCAAGCCTTGAGGGAAAATATGGCCAGCCTGAATTTAGGGGACTTTTTAAGATGACAACGTATAACACAGTATATATTTTTAATATAAAATATCGTCTGCGTGCTGCTCCAGCTGACGGGGCTGGGGCGTTCAGTTAATTTTTTTTTTTTTTTGAAAATGTTAGAGTATTATTTATTTATTTTAAATTTATCTCTCCGAAGGGGAAATATTTCTTTCTCTACTTAACTTTGACGATACCAATTATCCGTCTTTATTTATTTACATTAATTTTTGCTAATTATTTTCAAAAAATTTTATCGAACAGGACGGGAATGTCCCTTGGATGATATAAAAAGATAATTATCTCTATTCAAAGGGCTAATGAATGTCTAAAGGCTAAATTTTAGTAAGTAAATTGCAATATCAAAATGATACAGGCTAAGTTAATTTTAGTAAAGGGTTGTTTATTATCCAAATAAAATAAAGCATTTTGTAAATCTCAATTAATTAAAGTTATTTTAAGAAGATGGAAAATGAAAATTATAATTTATTCCAACATTGAGGATGATGGCTTTAGTGCATTTTCATAGGTTAGGTCAATGATTCTCAACCAATGTGCCGCGAAATTCTAAAAGTGTGCCGCCAAATTTTAGATATATAATTATGTTAATATTATTAAATAATATGATT